>WAAE01020935.1:0-41541 GCA_013400495.1 Nicator chloris
AAGCCATGAAGAGGAATAAACCACAACCTTTTTCATGCTGTGTTTAACAAGAAGTCTGTGCCTCAGCTCATTTTTACCCTCTAATAAGAGGGCTGCTGCAACAATTGGCAGTGCTGTGTCTGGTTCTGAGCTTCCCCGGGACAAGAGAGACGTGAACATACTGGAGAGAGTTCAATGAGGGTCCATAAAGATGGAAGGATTGAAGCCTTTCTTCTATGAGAAAAGGCTGAGAGGGCTGGGGCTGTTTAGCCTGGAGAAGAATAGGCTTGGAGTGATCTTTTCATTGTTTATAAGTACCTGAAGGGAGACAATGACATTTTTCTCAGTAATGCCCTATGACAGTAAAAGAGACAGTGAACACAAATTAAGCCACATGAACTTTCATCTAAGCACACTAGAGAAACTTTTTTTACTGTGGAACTGACCAGGTTGCCCAGAGAGATTTTGGAGTCTCCATCCTTGAAGATATGTGGCCCAACCTGACCAAGGGAATAAAACCGGATGAGCTCCAGATGTCACTTGCAACCCAAAAATTCTGTCATTCTTGAGTTGCTATTTCTGAGAGCTTTCTTCATTTAATTCTGTGTGAGAATTCTGAGATACAAAAATATTTGTCCTTGTATTAAGGCTACACTTTGCAAGCAGGACCAATACCCAATACAGTGCATATCCAAACTGTACACCAGAAAAACGTAACCACATTTAAATTATTAACTGCCATGGTTTCACTGTGACCTACTGCAAGGTAGTTATTGAGTAATAAAGAGTTGACCTGAGAACTAGATCTAGTCCACCTGTCAGGAACTCAAGGGCTAATCGTTGAAGCTATCTTAGGAACTTTTTGTTCTTTTTAAATTGTGAAAGCTCCTGGCAGTTTCCTTTTGCTTAGTGGCCCTGCAAATTTTCCTGGGAAATACTAGAAGAATGTGTGGTTATGCAGATACCTAACAACCTTCTTCTAATATTTTGGAAAAACTTCCAACACATGATTCCAAGGCATCAAACCAGTTTTGTTTCAATATAAACATATACTTAAATTCATATTTTAAAGAATTTCCCAATTCTTTAAAAAAAATACGAGGTAATGTTTGCTCCTTGAATTTTTATGAAACATTTTCATTCATTTAAATGGGTCCCACCACTCACCAGGAAAATATTTAATTAATCTGGAATGCTTTCAGCGCAGAAACTGTGACCTGAGAAATGGGCAGATGCTGCAGATACAGCCCCTGTGTGTAGTACAGCCACGTTGGGCGGCAGAAAACAAATTTTTACTCATGGTAGGACTAAGTTTTCATTTCTCTCATATGCATATTGATTGTATAATTATTATATGCACAATTATAAGGTCCTTTTTCCTTAGGATGCTGTACATCTGAAAGACAACGTTGACTGAAGGGTCATATTTAGTGGATAGCCATGCCTACTGCATGGCATGCCAAATGTAGGCATTTCTGTGATTCTTACCCTAACCCCACAATAAGTAAAATAAATGACTCAACTTTTAGGCTGAGTTTGAGCAATAGAGAAATAGAATTACCACACATTTACAGTTAGGGCACTAATGTGGGGAGAGAGAGCAAAAATCTCTTAAACTAGGGGGTAAAACTGACTAAAAAACATTCAACTAGACAAAAACTTTGTGGAAATAATGTGGTAGGTATCAGCAAGCAGAAGAAATTCTTGATGTTAAAAAGTGCTGGAAAACTTTAACCGTTCCCGTTTCTACCTGTAGTGTGTCTGCAGACAGTAGAGTTCTGGTGACATATAGAAATGTTCATATGTGCAGTCCTAATATATGCCCTTATTTAAGGACTCTATACTCACTGAGATTGCTGAAAATGAGACATGACATACAAATCGAATAAAGAAAGCTTTTCAAAAAGTGATACTGTCTGCCTGCTCCACATCTGACTTTGAATACAGATCTAATATGAAGGGAAACATGAACTCTCTAGATGTGCCATATGAAAAGAGCCCCCAGAACAGATAATATTCCAAAAATCATGTTGGGCCTCTCAAAGACTAAATAATTAATCCATCTGATTCACTTCCTGGTAGTCCTGCCATCCTCCATAGGCAAGCCAGCTCTTGTAGTCCAAGATATGAAAGCTGGGCAACTGGTTGTAGGAAACCATTAAATATTAATGTTTGAAGCCTACTCTTTTTGTTCTTTCTTCTGTTATTGTTTGGCGTTTTTTAACAAGCTGCTAATAATTTTGAGCAATTGCTCCTTATAGGACCTTTGTATTTTCATAAACCTAAAGAAATTAAAAATATTTTAAATCTAATGTACCTTCTTAATCTTCAGTGCTGGGAGCATCTGTTCTGTCATCTTATGCTAGGTCACTTATTGAGGTGACTGACAGAGGTTGTCCAGTGACTGTGCTCATCCAATGACCATAATTATCCAGTGCTGGAGGCTACCAAGGCTTTTCCTTAGTGGCACTGTGTTTGGCACAATATTCAATACTTTCTGTATATTAAAATGCAGTATTTCAATAGTCAGGACAAATATCTGATATTCACAGCCAGTCTAATAGATACACTATAAATATATGTCTACGTTACAGTCTGTAGAGCACTTACAACTGAAAATGTGTGGTTTGAACATATTAAGCTTCACAGGTAGGATAAGTAGAATAAAAAAGGGCACTTTATTTTCTTAGTGGATGACACCAAAGTACTTAGACCCAGGAATAATTGCTCCAGATGAGGGTAGGAGCTGCCAGACAGAAGGGAAGGAGATCTAGAACTGGGAAGAGGTCGCCTGTGGGAAAACTTGGACAACACATTGATGCATTCATTTATCCCTGTGCTCCATGGATACAAATTGTCGTCGTGGTTTGCCTGATGCATTAATGAGCATGTTCAGGGATTTGGGGGTGTTTGCATTTGTATTTCTGAGGCAGGTGGCACTAGATGGCACTATCTTAAGGGTTTTCACAGTGTCTTGTGGGCAAGCAGCAGGCAGTCACTCTGCCTATTTGGTGGCGGTAGTGGGTGGGAGGAAAAGCAAGGGCTTAAAAGCCAAGGGAAGTGGTTTTCTTACGCTTGCTAATGCAGCAGGATTATTTATGGAGGCAGAGCTGAAGCCAGGAGCTGCTGTCAGCTGAGCTCATGGAACACCAGCTCGGCTGTGACTTGGTCATGCCCACCTCTGTTCCGAGGGTGGCAAATGATCTGGATAAATGCATGACACTTTTACACGTGTGATTTGAGGAGTTACGCAGGGAGAACACTTCTTGTTTCCCCTCTGAAGCTGATTCACCTGCCCTAGAAATTAGATGATGCTTAGCAGAGGGACAACAGTGTCTTGGTACATGTGTGTCATGTAGAGGAGATAATTGTGTGATTAATTGCGCTGCCATATGAGAAACCAATCTGTGCACTAAAACCTATCCTGTAATCCATCACAAACAAAACTTATTTTGACCATTCAAAGAGATAGCCTAAAAATATACCTCTTGGTATGTTATGATAGGGGGGTTTTCCTTCAAATATTAATTTTCTGTCAGTCTCCCATAATAATTTTATTTGCTTTTATAAAACTATCTTTCATGGAGTAAATCAGCATTCAATACCAGTTTGATATTTTGTGACCTTTTATATCAGCAAAAAGACCTTTTTAGCCCTGAATCTGGGTTTTTAGGATGGGATGAACAGCGCTCTGTGTGGGGATACTTTTAGCCCCAAGGCAAGCTCTTTGAAGTGACACTATGCTCTATAAACCATTTTCATGTTGTTGAGATATTCGTATTTTATTCTGGACTCAGAACACACCTGTGATATGTCTTACTGTCACATGGTGTAAAGATTGATGTAACCCTCTTGTAATTTTTTTTTAATGCCTTCTTTTGTTCTTAATAACTGCAGAAAAAATTTACTGATATAGAATAGTGCAAGAGCTTTTTTATTAGGGATTTTTATGTCTGCATTATCACTATTATAAAGTCAGATAGGAACTGATCTTCATAATTTAAAAAGTTGAAAACATTTCTATATTTACCACACAACACAGATGTCGTAAAATATACTGGGTTTATACACTCCCTTTGGAGGTTTGTTATGTAGACTTTTTTACAGCCTTACAATTTCTGGCTTCAAGATACTTATTATTAAACCAGATTCCTTAGAAGTCTGTGCTTCAGTTTTATCACTTAGAATTCTTGCTTGTCAATCTGGAGCTACAGCTCTGACAGAAACAAGAAGCAGCTAAATCTTTGCTTTAGAAAAGAACTATTCAAACGGAGTTTAAAATCCATTTTTTGGTAAATCTAAAACCACACAGCATCTGGGAAATGGAAAAAGGCATAATGTCTGTGGTCTGGGATAGAGAAAATGATGAACACAGTAATTTCTGCAGTGTTTTGCCTTGTATTGTGTACATACTGTGCTGGGAGACTTGCCTCTCATGCAGATCAAAGAAAGATGCAAAGGTCAAATCCAGCTGAAATCCCTGCTACTGCCCCTGAGGTGTTTGCTGAAAACAGCAGGCAAGGACCAGGATAATCAGGCAACAAACTGGTACCCTGTGAGAGCTTGCTGTTTCTCCCTGTGTTTGGGAGAATTTCAGTATTTGTTGATCCAGAGCTGCATGAGAATTTGTGCACAGCCTTAAAGAATTTACATTACCTCATAATTACCACTTCCACCAAGAAAAAGGGGATACTTTGCTCTCATACCTAATCATATAGAACTGCTGAGGTTTCAGCATTTCTACAATTTCCTGAAGACTCAGTCAAATTCTCTTTACTTGACCCTCAAAGTAGTATTCCACTGCCTCAATAAACGATAAGCAAAATTCAGTTTCTACATGTTATAGATATTTTCAAGTGCCTGCAGGTACCAAAGCTAATCACAGTGGGTTACTTCTGGTTTTCACTCCTAGTGCAATACACCAGTCACATATCTTCCTTTCTTTTCCATTTCACTCACTTTTGCATATACATAAAAAATCCAATACAAACTATCTTTCTCTTGAACAATAACACCAAAATTATTTTTACCTTAGGAACATATATCAAAGTGCCTCCAGCTCCTGGTAGCTGAAGGCTTTCTCCATTAGCAGAGACACAAAACAAAAGTGATCATGAGTCTACAGGGGAAGTACTCAGGGCACCATACCTGGAAGAGAAAACATTTGGGCTCCCATCCCTACTTCACCCAAGAATTAACACAAAATCCATTGTGGGATTAGATCAAAAGGCCAGAGTCCTAGGACTGGCCCTGATACTGGTCAAACTGCAGGAATGTCATACAAATGCAAGGTAATTACAAACTACGCTAACTACTTTCCCTACTACCCTTCTTGGAAGAAACTATATCACATAAAAGATGGTTAGAGTGCTTTTCTGGGAGCTGGGAATTATCAGCTCATGTTTTTTTTTACAGAAAGGACTAGCAAAGTCTATGGAAGCTTAAAAGAAAAGAGTTCAAGTCATGATCATATTGTATTTGTTACCTTATCTCTGTGTCTGTTATTGGTGAAACCATGTTGAGGATAATGAATTTGGTTCTGGAAAATATAGTGGAAGGAGAGCATTAAACTTGTCTGTCTTTAAAAAAGAGCTAGAAAAAAATCAACAAGTTTCTTTTTAGTGAAAAACTTTGGACACTCAAACTTTTTTAAGATCAAGTTATAACTTCATCTATGTAAGAATCAACCTGATGTATAATATTTTCATAGATGGATTTTTGGTTAATCCAGACCTAGAGGTTAGGGTTAAAGTATAATAAACTTCAACATTTGGAAGCCAGACAAATTAAAAATCATGTGAAGATAATTAATTTAGTGGCTATCTTATTAACCAAGCTGTTTGTCAGGGGCTACAGTGGATTTTTTTATCCCTTTAAATCACAATTGAATACTGCACCACTTTTTCTGCCACACTTGCATAAACTGCACAGAAGACCTGCTCTGCCAGTCTGGAGCAAGGTGGGTGCTGTTGACCAGGAGGGTTGGAAATGGAACCACAGCTCATCTCCAGGTCTTTCTCTCCACTGGTTTGGGTGATGAGAGAGAGGAGGCAATGGTAGTGAAGATCTGAAGTGATGACTCGGAGACCCAACTAATATTACACATTCTGTGACTGTATCAGCCAAAAATCAACTTGATATTGTTTGATTTTGTTTGTTGTTTTGAGGCTTGGTTGGTTTTTTTCATAAAATCACAATGAATAAACTACATTTTGGTGGCTTAAATTCTACTGATTTTTGATGTCTCTGGACAAACATCTGGACATTTCTAAGCCTGAGCAGGTTTTTTAAACCAGATCTATCAGGCATGGCTGGAGGCATTCTTAGAGGCCAAAATTGGGACCAGATCAGCCAGGGGCTATAGTATCATTATGTTTATTCCTTTTGGCATTCCCCTATAATGCTAACGACATCTGTACTGCTGAATTCTTCTGCTCCAGGGCCCAATGGTAAGAATAATTGCATTCCCAAACTATTACCTTCCAAGACAAACTGGGCACAAATACATTGCATAGCACTAAGCCTGTCATCTTGATTATTTTTTTGTGGTTTTTCAGTTCAAAGCAACTGATGTCATGCCAGAGATCTGTCACAACCCACCAGAGAGTCTTAGGGCATGCTGCTGAGAAAATTCCAGGTTGGTGGAATATGCCACCGGGAGGTGGCATAGCCAAGGAGGATAGTGATGGAAGGTTATGTTGGCTTGAGGGAGACAAAAGTGATATGATTTGGTCTGTGTTTTTTGGGAGCAGACTCTAACAAAGTGTCCCAAGAACTGTTCTTGAGTTTGTAAAATTAGGTTTATGTAGTGTGAATAGTCAGGATGCAAAAATGAAGTAGGAGCTGAGGCCTTTCCTGTAAGGAATATTCAGAAAACAGTTTTTAAGAGTCAGTCTTCCTTCCCTGAAGCTCTTCCCTTTTGCATTAATAACTGAAATATTAAATATTCATCAGATCCAGGATGTTAGCAAGACGGGTTCACACATCCATTTTGACTTCTGTAAACGCCACCTTACACAACTGTTAATTTGTCTGTCTCTTCCACCTCTTCTTTTTTTTTTTTTATCAGCTCAGTGATTCAGGTCTGGAAATCCTCTAAATTTTGGTAGTCCAGTTTTGAATACTTAATATTTGAGTATCTCACTGGATATATTCTGTGATCGTAGCAAAAGTTTCTAACACTGGTGTCAATAAATGGAAACATTTCAAAGAGAATCAGAGAAAAATAACCCAAGTATTATCTCTGCCTAGAAACCTTGTCTTGCTGATGCCCTTAGCCCTATGACAACAATACCAGAGAAAATTATAACATCTGCCAACTACACAGTTTCATGGAACTAGTCACTCTTGCTAACCGAGATCAAAGTTATTTCTTAAAGCCCATGATCTAATTTCTCCTACCAGACTAGTTTCTGCTTTTAGTGTCTTCAGTTGGTGAAAAGTTGTCAAGAAAAAAACCATAAAATGATGTATTTGACATTAGTTACAGTGAGGTAGATGTAATAATTCTAAGTTCTTCAGAAATAAATTGCTGTAGGAAATAAAGTACTGATCAGCAAACTCATCCACAGGTTCATTCTGGGAGTAAATCAAAAGGCACTTGATAACCCTCTCCTTATGTGATTCTCAGATCTTTTACTTAATCGTTTTCTCACTCTGAAATTAATCAAGTCAATGAAATAAATCACAGAACACCACAGACTTCAACATGCATATCACTTATTAGATTAAGCTTTCCTGTCTATTACTATGTCTCAAAATGGGCTTGCCTAATACTCTTGATTCAGGCTGGAATTGGGAACAGGAGAGGGAAATATCATAAGAACAGGGAAAAAGTACCAATTTCCTGGTATATGATATATGTGTTTAAATAACATTCCTGGACAGGAACTACAAGAACTTGGTCAGTTGCCATGTTTATTATAACACTTGTAAACAAATGTGGGAATACACACTCAGCAAGAGCTCAATGAGACCTAGAGGGAATTATTAATCTCTCTAAATTGCCTAATATGAAAAAAAAGGTAAAATTTTAACAGGAACATTTTTCAGCCTTCTGTTTTTGAAACCCCGACTTGGCTGGAATAATTCTAAAAAGTCTTAATAATTTGTTTATAGTCTGGCATGTTCACCTGGTAACACAAGCAGATGAAGACATGCCTGAATATCTTCCACAACTGTTGGTTTTCCCATTGGACTTGTCTTAGATCTGATTCCTTTTTTTTTTTTGTCTTCTCTGAGATTATCTCAAAGTGAGGTTTGTCTTTGTTTAATTTGGGTACCCTAAAGTAACCGTCTTACACTTTTACCAATGCTGAGAAAGTGGAAAGGCTTCTTTTGAGGCATAGGTAGTACTGGGAATTTCAAAACACAACCATCTCTATTTATCAAGATTATTTTTTTTAATGGAGAGGTCTTGGGGAATCAAACACACAGATGTAACTTTCATCAGTCTGTGTGTCGTGTATATTCGTACTAGGGTAGGGTGACTAACTGGGCAGCAATCTCCATCCTTCCTCCTCTGGGCACCAGCCCAGTGTAGGTTTTGGATGATACAAGGTGGTTACAGTTGTATGTAATCCGGACATAACATTTTTCGCAGGTGAAGCCACAAAACTTTTATTACTGGTGTGGATTATTTTTCCCCACTAAACAGGCATTCTGGAGCTGCTTACCTGAGCTCTTCCTATGATAAATGTGGAGTAACAGGCATTTCCAGGGCATGATTCTGTGTATTTTAAACATACACTTCGGGTGAGATGAATTATCACTGTCCACTAACTATAGTAGGACCCTAGACACCTAGTCTATGCCTAGATCTCAGGTGGCTTAAGTCAGGTGAGATGAATCATTCCTGATGGCTGAAGAAACAGATGAGTCTATACCAGCAATAAACATTTCAACCTTCTCTTGCAGTTTGACAGTCTTGGCACAGCATGGAGTGGACAGTCCTGAGTTAGCTGCTCTCCTTAAAGGGGAGATCTCATGTGGTAGCTCCAGGCCCCAGCTGGGTAGGTGACTAGATGGAAATCTCACACTTCCTCTCCTTTTGGTAACCAAAAGGTCATCTTTGTTCTTTGCTTTGTGGATGGTAAGAGTCTTGCTCCACATCACTTTCAAATCCTAACCAAGAAAGGAGAGCAGACTGTTGGTAAGCTGGAGAGACTATCAGAGAGAGACTGAGGGTAACACAGTCATATTTTAGAGGTGATGCAAATGTATTCTTGAGAGCAGTCAGCGATGTAGTAAAACTCCTCAGAGACTGGCTCCAGATTGGCCAACACTGCAGTACAGGAGCAAAGTGTAATGGTACTGTGGGCATGGAGGCAGATGCTGACCAGAAGTGGCCTGCACTCCAAACCAGTGCTGCAGATAATCCCTTGCACCTACTGCCAAAGTTGGGCGTGGTCCAATGTGGGATGGCAAGAGTTGAAGGCACTCCAGAAGGAGCTGATCAGAGCAAGTCACATACCAAGGAACTAATGCTGCATGCTGCTGGACAGTCAAATCCAAAGATGTTGGAAATAGATGACCTTTAAGGTCCATTCCAACCCAAGCCTTTCTATGATTCCACAGTTCTATACAGCAGAGCTCCCTGTTGCAGAGTGCTTGCACAGGCATGGAGCCAGCCAGAAGCTGTCCCTGTCAGCACCTGTGCTCTGACCAAATTGCCTTTCATAGCACTGACTTTAGTGTAATGTTGTTATATAATAGCCAGCACTAACTGCTAAGCACCATGCTGTAAGAGCTTCTCTGCAAAACACAGCCAGCTCTTGTGGAGGTCTCATAAAGCAACAATTTCCCACATATTGCTCAATGCTCATAATTACAGATGTTTCCTGGGGAAGGGCTATCAATGAACTGGAGAGTTTAAATGCCTGTAAAGAATCTGTTGCTTAATAAAACCCAAACCTCTGAAATGGTCTGTGCTGTTACGTGGATGTGTGGATCTCTGGTAATGTCCTGGTAATGTCCCTACTGAACCATAGAATGAGAGAATATCTCAGGCTGGAAGGGATCTGTAAGCATCATCAAGCCTGGTGCAGGACTACCTAAAACTAAGTCACGTGACTAAGGATATCATCCAGAACCTCCTTGACCTCTGACAGGTGTGGTGCCTTGACCACTTCCCAGAGGAGCCTGTTCCAGTGACTGCCCTCAGTAGTGATTTTTGAGTCTAGAGAAGGGCAATGTAGCTGATAAAGGCTCTAGAGGGAAGTCCTATGAGGAGCAACTGAGGGAGCTGGAGTTGTTTAGCCTGGAGAAGAGGAAGCTCAGGGATGACTATATTGCTCTCTACGACCATCTGAAAGGGGAGTGTAGCCAGGTGGGGATCAGCCTCTGCTCCCAGGCAACCAGTGACAGAATGAGAGGAAATAGTCAGCTACTCCAGGGATCATTTAAGAATGGGTTGGATATTAGTAGGAATTTTGCCACAGAAGGAGTGATTAAACGTTGGAATAGACTGTCCAGGTAGGTGGTGGAGTCCCCATCCCTGGAACTGTTCAAGGAGAGATTGGACATTGCACTTAGTGCCGTGGTCTAGTTGACTTGAGGGTATTTGTTCAGAAGTTGGAGTCAATGATCTCTGAGGTCTTTTCTAACTTAATTGATTTATTTGATTCTATGAATGTACTAGTGGAGTTAGTGACACTAGCTGTGCCACAACTTATAACTCGCTTTTCTGTAAAATTGCTGTGATTTCTGGCTACTGGGAACTATCCTGAACAAGATGCTCTCTCGCACCTCATATTCGCAGAAGATATCACCCCTTCCTGCAGAGTATTTGTATGAAGTGGCAACAGTGTGGCAACTGTTATCACTGATGTTAGCAATCATTTTATGTTTCTTTGTGGAAAATAAACTGTTTCTCATGAAGAAATGGTAGCTCCTAAGACTTTAAGACATGGAAATAATTATTTGTTTTTTTCTAGATGGTTGTTTCTCTACCTCTGTATTATTGTACCATTTTTGTTTAGCTATGATATTTTTTTGTATTTTCAACTAAAGAATTTAGACTCATATATATGTTTTAATGATTAAATTTTATGAAAAAGTAGATGAGAGCATACAACATCAGCAAAGCAAATATGTGCTACCTTTGTTTGAAATAAACTGAAACTAACGAAGGCTTCTTACATTGCATTCAGTAACAAAAACCATTCAGTCGTGTTGTCAGTCTGCTCTTTCTGCTGCCAGCAGTAGTAACAGTTCACTTTGATTGAAAGATCCAGCCGCCAGCCTAATAATGTAGTTTGGCTTGGAAACTGGAGCCTTTCTCTACCTTGTGACTGATGGCCGGCTGCTGAGATGATTTAGAGATTCGGCGCCGTATCCTCACTGCAGATGCCTGCTCCATGTGGTGCAGCTGCCCAGGCCTGAGGCTGGGAGCTGAAACATGCAGGCAGCCCCAGAGTGCTTACTTCTAAAAGAGTTTAGATTTATTCTCATACTGGTATTCCCCAGGAGCCTAAAACACAGCAAGGGCAGGTACTAACCAGTGACTTTCTCACAGTCTTGTACACTAACTCTGCACTAATACTTAAACTGCTTTTGGGTTTTATCACTCCAGCTGTACCAGCCTCAGGCTGTGTGAACATTCGTGCCTGTATCAAGAATGCAACCACCTGCCCCAGTTCCTGCCTTCCACCCATGAGCCAAAAAGGCCTCTGGCTCCTTGTGACACAGCTCTTCTCTGGATTCCTGGTGTTCCATAACCTCCTAATGGCTGCACATAAGATCATCCCAAGAAACTGTAAGTGTAAGCCCTCACTTGGAGATTGATTGGGGATTGCCTATTTGCTCCTGGCACAGTTCTCTCACTTACTTTCCAGTCACTCACCACTTGGGATCTTAGTAACTTTCTCCTCTGCTGTCCTCTCCTGTTTCCCCTCAGCTAACACCAATGTTTCTCCTTTACGGTTCCTCCTTCCCATAGCAGTGACAGTTTACATCCCAAGCAGCAAATTTTCCACTTTCTCTTCCCAGCCTTTACAAGAAGCCTTGGTTAAATGAACCAAAGAACTCTGTCACCATGAGCTACAATGAGAACACAAACTGCCTCACCCACACAGTACCACACAGTTAGAAGTATACTTTTTTTTTTTAATTTTTACTATCTAAAACCACAGGGAGTTTCAAGGGGACTTGGTGACCTGAAATGGGAGGTCAGCCAAAAGTCTGTGTTGTCTTGTCTACCCATTTTTTGACATCTTTTCTGGAAGAATTAGATTAACTGTTATAGAAAGTTTCTTCAGATCAATATTCCCAACCCTAGGCTCAGGAGAGTTATGTGGAGGCCACAGCAAACTTCCAGCAAAACTTCTTCACTTGGTATTACGACTATTTGTTCTTTGTGCTAATTTCCACCAAGGGCAAAATGCAATGCAGAACCCAATCGAAATTCAAAATATCTTTACAGATAGAGTGAAAGAAGGCACAGCAGGAAGCTTTGTGTTTAAAATTTTGTACCAGTCCTTGTTTTCAAAGTGCCACAAACAGATCTGTGACAGCCACATCCCTCCCTTTCTCCTTAGATGACTATGGGCAGCACTACTGTGGTTTGGGGCCTGCCAAAGACTAACCTTTTTCTTCAGTTTTGCCCCTGGGTTGGTTNAGCCCCAGGAGTTTATCAGGGATGAGTCATGGAGGGGATGGGGAACACTGTCCCACCGGTTCCAACAGCTTATGAAGATGGTAACAGAATACATACTTTTGGATACATCTTACACTATAACCTAGGACAGTTGGTTTGAGAGAAGGCTGGTCCCCTACTCCAGCTAATTAACTCCCAGCTAACCATCAGAGCTCTCTGCAATAATGCCCCGCAGCAGGAGAGCAAAGGCAAGCCTTGTGGATCCTTGGGAAGGAGAACAGTGACTGCATTAGCAGTGGATGTAAAGCAACATCTTCTATTTGTATTACATCCCACACTGCTACAGCTGTTTCTCCCTGCTAGGGAAAGAAAAGATAGATTTAAATAGATAAATAATTAAGACATATGCTTCTTACAGTTAATTGGTTTTTAGAGCTCTATTTCCTCTTCTACTAAGATAAGGGTTGTGGTACAGGCATTATGTAAGCTATTTCTTTCAGTACCTCATCACTGTTGTCTAGTCTTAAACATGTACTGTTTCCTCACCACAAAAGGAGTATAATTTAAAATTATAACAGATATTTTATTGATGTGTCCTGTTCTGCATGGAGTAGCTCAAGACTGAAAACTAAAACACATTTGATTGGAGAAAATACGGTTGAAGAGACTGAAAGCTCCCCTGGCCCAGGTCATGGCCCTCAAGCACATTTGATTACACCAAAATAATTCCTGGAAATGTTTGTTCAACCTATTTGTAAAAAACACTGGAGATTGCAATTCTGCAAACTCCCCAGGCTGTGCACATCAGCGCTCCATCATTCCTATGATTAGAAACTCCTCTTTCAAGGTCAGAACTACATTTCCCTTGACTGCAATTACTCCCTTTATTTTCAGTGCACACAGGGAATAATTTACAACTGCTCTTTCTACGAAAACTACTTAAAGACCATTATTATGCCTTTTGATCTTTTCCAGAAGAAACAATTTCTTCTAATCTTTCCTCACAAACCTTGTCTCATAATCCACCAATCTTTTTTCTCTTCTTCTTTCTCCATTTCTTTCTCCATTTCTTTCTCCATCTCTTCCAGGTGGTCTGAATCATTCTCAGAACCAACTCAGCTCAGAAAAAGTTGTAATTCAGGTCTAGATTTAAGTCCAAGATCCATCACATAGATTTATTTGTCTGTAAAGTATGTCTTCACAAGTGAGGAGGGCGTCTTCACTCCTCATAGTCCATGGAAATCTAGCTAATCCAGTCAATGGAGTCTAGAGATTCATGCAGATTATCCTGAAGTAGACTGATTCAGTCAGCTAAACAGCTCTGAAGACTCCACTGGGGCCAGTGCCCTTGATTAGACATGGAAAACTATATCCTATTTGAATATCCTGCCCAGCATCCAGCTATTGACCCAGAAGGACACTGTTTCCTACAGCCTCCATGTCACACCACCAGCCCCATGTCTAGGATGCCCTATGACATCTCAACATGTAGAGATGGCCCCAGGTGTTTATATTTAGGCAGCCAATCTGAGCCCACAGCTGACATGCAGATTCTTACACTGCAAGATCAATGTCAGGTACAAATTCAGAGCCTTACTGTCTGACTTGTCTTACAAACAGGAAGAGTTAGACATGACAGCAGGAGCTGTGCACAGGGTTTACGATGATAAATACTATATATCCCATGATAAAAGGGTGGTGATAGGTAATTTGTCCATGGAAAAAAAATTACAATGCCCACAAGTAGTCAACCTTATCAGCAGAGAAGAATGTTCTGGGTTTGTTTTTTTTTTTCACTCTGGATATTATATCCCAATGCTGACATTCTGGGACAACATTTTCTGGAAGTAGAAAGGGATTCCAGAATACAAAATTATTATTATTTTTCTAAACTGAGGATGAGAAGATGTTTATTAGTGAAAACAAATGTGGTATCAGCTGACTTCATCTTTTGGCTTCAAAGATGTTAGCTGTTGCGACTGCTAAACTCCTCTCCTCTTCCTGCTTCATTAATTATGAATTAAATGATTGCTTGCAGCTTCTGTGTTTACGCTTTAAAAATTTCATGTATAAAAATGGATAGTCTTTCAAAGTTCCATTCAATCTGGAAATATTAATTTCTCCAGGGATGGAAAGTAGCACCAAGAGGATCATTTGAGCTAGCAGTGTATAGAACTCAATGAATGAATGAAAGCTATTTCTCAATTAAAAATAATTTTCATAGAATCATAGAATGGTTTGGGTTGGAAGAAGCCTTAAAGACAATCTCATTCAAACACCCTGCTGTGGGTAGGGATGCCTTCCACTAGATCCTTCCCTAGGCCATGTCCAGCCTGGCCTAAACACTTCCAGGAATGAGACATCCACAACTTCCCTGAGTAACCTGTTCCAGTGCTTCACCACTCTCTAAGAATTTTTTCTTAATATCTAATGTAACCCTACTCTCGTTCAGTTTAAAACCATTGCCCCTTGTCACGTCATCCTCTGCCCATATGAAAAGTCCCTCTCCTTTTTAGTAAGCCCTCTTCAGGTACTGGAAGGCTGCAATGAGGTCTCCCCAGAGCCTTCTCTTCTTCAGGCTGAACCATCCCAGCTCCCTCAGCCTGTCTTTGTAGGACAGGTGCTCCATCCCAGTGATCATATTTGTGGCCCTTCCCTTGACCTGTTCCAGCAGGTCCACATCTTTCTTGTGCTGAAGGCCTCAAAGCTGGATGCAGCACCCCAGGTGGGATCTCATGAGAGGCTCAACAGGGGTGGGAATCACCTCCCTTGGCCTTCTGGAGACTCTGCTTTTGGTGAAGCCCAGGATGCAGTTGGTTTTCAAGTCTGTGAACCATACTCATGTCCTGCTTTTCATCCATGAGGATTTGCAAGTCCTTCTCAGCAGAGCTAGTCTCAGTGACTTCTCCCCATCACTACTGACATCTGCGAAAGCACCAACTCAAGTGCAGCGTCTTGCACTTGGGTTTGTTGTACATCATGAGGTTCTCATGGCCCTTTTTCTCAATTTTATCTGTGTTGGATGCTTCCTCCACATACCATTCTGGATCAGATGCTCATGTGGGAAACAGTGTACAAGATGAGTAAAGTAGGGAGGGTAGAAATGAAATTTGAAGGCATGAAAAGTTCTCAAGTTCAAATTCCTGCATTACTTATAAAGTATCAACCCTTAAACTTAATTTCTTTGACCTCCTCTGAATGTTGTCATGAGGCAGTTCAGATGGCATTAAATATTTTCTGGGAAAGTGATGTTCTATTGTAGGACCAGAGACTTGCAGCTAGCATAAAGTAACTGGACAATCCCTGCAAGAGTCCAGCCCCTCAGCAGTCTCACTTGGTCTCTCCTCCACAGGTTGTTGCACAGGGTTTGTTCTCACCTTTTATCTGCTCCTGACCTGAGAAAAGTTAGTCTTATTTCTGCTCATCCTCCTGAACCTTTGCAGTATTTGCCTCTAACCAGGAAATTTGAGTGATTAGCTCATCTTAAACAACTTATTTCAAAAACACAGCAAAACAAAAACATGCCAAGCTGTTCTGTCAATACTATTCTGTATTGACATTTTTGCTGATGCTGAAAAAGCAGACAAAAAGGGTAGGACATTGAGTTGTGGGTAAACATTTGCTGAACTAAAAAAGCTTTTTCTATCCCCTAGTAAGCCAATCAATAAAATTCAGCTCCATGTTCCAGGGTTTCCATGTGCAGTTTTGAGTCCTCGGGTGTCAGTTTGACAACCTTTTCTTCCTGACAAACTGTGCAATACTGTTGGTCAGTTCCAGGAAGAAACTGGATGTGAAAATACCCAGTGGGATTGATTATATTCCTAAGCATGTTCTCCAGAGGCACACTTAGCTACACTTTGAACAATGTTTCAGTTAAAACTTCCTTTTTCCTTTTGACAGAGGAATAACGAGTACTTAGTGGTTTAGTGGTTCATTTTGTAAGCTTTAGAACAAGATTGTAGCCTTTCTACCAACACTGTTGTTTCTTGTATTCATAACTAAATTCAGTGCAACAAATGTATTAAATTGCTAACCTGTGCTAGTAAACTTGACATCTGTAAGTGAAGACTGTCTCCAGTCCTTTTGCCCTTCTGTTCAGAAGCACATCAGCTATACACTACAAAAGTGAGGGAAACGACATAAATTGGAAACTACCAGATTAAAAAGATATGTTCCTGGTTTAATTTGGTTTTATAATTAGTTTCTCTTTTCCTCATTTTTTCTTCCCACTCCTTTCCTCAAGATGCTCAAATGCTTATCCTCAGTGTGATGGAACTCAATATATTAAAATATTAAATCTATTCTTGTTTGCCTACACACATGTTGAAATCCAAACCTTTTGGAAATCAAGATACTCAGAAATACCACAGAAAGTCATGCTTGGTGTATAAAATGCAGGGAGTTGTCTGGGACATGCCAATCACTCCTCCAGGATGGGGTGGGCACAAGTCAGCAAGCAGTGAGCAATTGTATTGTGCATCCATTGTTGCTCTTGGGTTTTTAGTTTTTTCTATTGCTCTTTCCTTTATGTCATAGTGATAATTATAAATTTATTTACTTTTTTTTCAAGTATTAAACTGTTCTCATCTCAACCCACAAGTTTTACTGTTTTTCTGTGTCTCTTCCCCATCCCACTTGGGAAGGAAAGAGAGTGAGCAGCTGCTCTGCCAGCTTAGTTGTCAGCTGGGTCTAAGCCACAATTCAAAGTAATCATAGTAAGTCCCAGCCAAAGAGTGTAAAATACAGTAAGTGATCTTCTACTCTTCCTTAGCAAGCACTTTGGGTTCCACTGGTGAAAAGTGCCACAGAATTTTCCATTGTGATAATTACTGTTATTAAAATTGAATTCAATTTAGATGGGGGACGCAGTATTTGGAGCAAAACTGTGACTAAATCAAAGTGGCTTTTTGTTATTCTCCAAAGCATTTCTAACCACATCTAGGCAAGATATCAACATCTGAGGATGTTAACTGTGGGAGAACGTATTATTTTTGCTGAAAAATATTGCTTCTCATTTTGTGTAAAGAAAATAAAGTATTTACATTACTTCTAGGATTTCCAACCACTGTGTAATCTTAGAAAGGTTCCCAGCAGTGTTCTGCAAAGGAACCCAAATACCATCACATATCCTGACTTGGAAGGGACCCACAAGATTCACCAAGCCCAACTTCTGGCCCTGCACAGACCAATCCAAGAGTCACACTATGTGCCTGACAGCACTGTCCAAACATTTCCTCTGGCAGTCTTGGTTCTGTAACCACTTCTCTGGGAACCTGTCCCAGTGCATGACCACCCACTCCCAAATTAGGAAGGAAACACAGAAGATTTATGTTGTGTGTTTGAGTGAACTTCTCAAACTGCCATCAAATTTTTCAAAATATACATAACCTAACTGATCTTAATTAAGTCACTAAAACTGCTCCCTTAATTCCTGCTAATTCTCAAGTCCATCTTCTGCTATCCACAACTTCTCTTGTCTTTTGGCTGAAGTCCCACTTTTGTCATCATTAGAAAAACACATTTACTTATAATTTTCTTTGTGTGGGCAGACATCTGCTTCTAATTTAGCTTTCAAAAGTCTGACAGAGTCTCTATCAGCTTACAGTGATGTGACAGTGCTCATTTTACTGTGCTTCACAGAAAGAACCTTTTCAAAAGTTTGGTACATTCAGATATATTGAAAATTATAGTTTTGTTAGTTTCCAATGTGATTGCCTCACTGATATTTTATCATATTTTGGACAGCTTTTTGGAGAGGAAAAGCAAGCTATTCTTACTGTGCCATGTGCTGCATACTTACTTTTTTATTAGGAAAACATTCTAACATGTTAATATTAATAACACTCGTGCTAAAATCTGGTACACAAAGGTCGTGTATGCTAGCAGAAGAGCATGTCTCAGTAGAAAGTAGGGGAAAAAGAATACAGGCGGTATGCTAGGGTTACAGACACATATCCTCTGGAAACTCAAAGAGTTGTTTCCTACTCTCCAGATTGCATCATTATTGTTAGTATTTAAAGAGTGACTAAGTAAACAAAGGTTTTCAGAAGCAGAAAAGTGAGGGTGTGAGCAAGTAAATGAAATCTCGGCATTTCACCAAAAAAAGAGATTTCTTTTCAAGCTTGATTGAGGGGAGTTTTCAAGAACTGCAGTACATTCAAGCAGAGGAGATTTCTTCAGGCTGGATGAGCAGTCTCAGCTAAGCAGTGCTGACGTGTATTGTGCCAACTTTGCAGTTAGGGAGAGTAATTCAACTTGTAGTGTCACAAGCTTGTTCATAAACAATACATTTATGTAAAATAAATTTATGCAAAATGTATAATTACAACATTCTTTAATGTATATTTCCCCTTCTTTCTTTACCCAAAACCACACAAGAAATTTTGCTTGGATTTCTAAATAGTTCCTCATCTTTATCTGAGTAGCTGGGGTTTGCTACGGTAACAGCAGTGGACAAAACCATGGAAATTTTAATAATAAGGAAAATAAACCCTAACCCTTGCATAAAGGATCAAAAGCAAAATGTAAAATATAGTCAGTCTTTTCTAGGTCAATTCATATTCTGCTCTTATTTTAAAAATTAACATAATTTCAATAGTTGCAGTCCAAGAAATTCTAATTTACATCACCATTACATCAAATTTTTAGCCATTTGTATTCTGATGCTCTTTAAAGATTGTATTTTCTGATTGTTTATTTTCATCTATTGCTTGCTGATTCAAAGAGCATCAGCAATTTTGTTACTACTTGAAACTGGAGTATAGGAAAATGTTATATTTAATTTTAAGCATTATTTTCCTTCAGAGGGGCATAAATCTTAAAGATGCCTATAAAAATATTGGTTTTATTCTGATAAAAATGGGCTGAAGTAGTTGAGAGCTCACATTCTTGAAGAATCTAAAACCATTCTCATTTACATTTTAGATTCTATAATGCAGTGCCAACTCTGAATATTGCTGGGAAACAAGGACCAAGTACTTGACTGCATTTGTAGTCATTCTGGGTCAACTAAAACAAATAAATAAGCCAACTCCACTATGAGAGTTATGGAGAAAACGCAGGAGTAGAATAATCAATTTTCACTCTTTTAGAACTTTAATGTAAAAATTAATATATGATGGAAGAGTTTACATCTGTTCCATTACCAGTGGCAAAAATTTTAAATAAAGATGAATATCATTAAACCTGTATGTCCAATAAGGGAAGATGGAAAATAATATTTTGCTAACTCAAACTGATGAATAGCTGATACATCAAAGTAGCAGGGAAGGTCATGCATTATATCTGCATGGTACTGTTTAGTCACAACCACTGCAGAGTATCCCACACAGTTTGCAATTACCAGGAAGCAGCAATGACCAGGGATATGACCTGTCCATGGTGGGGGGAGTTGGACTATATAATTTTTAATCTCCCGTCCAACCCAGACCATTCTATCATTTTATGATTCTATATTCTCATTTTGATTGTTCTGTAACACTAGAATAGTATTGACTATGACAAGTTATTTTTCTTCTCTCCAAAGGTGCCAATGTATAATTCTGTAGAACACATGTAGTATAAGAAGGGAGGAAAACATATGAATGTCTTATCAGACAAGACAGTAATTCCCTGCTCTTTCTCTTTGAACACTGGATGATATTTAATATCTAATAACTTTCTTGTAAGTCTCTAGGAGGCTTTCAAACAAACCTTTATTTGACTGTGAAATCTTGATTTAGTTACACACCCAACTATTCCCTCAGGCTATTAAGTACTAAAGTACTCCAGCAAAACCTAGGAGAGATGGAACAATAGATCTGCCTACAGGGCATTATTTCCATTAGGAGTAATGTTCTGCACTGCAGAAAAAATGCGTTAATAGCACTGCATTATAATGTTAAAATGGGGTTACTGGTGCATGTCACCACTCAGCACAGTTCATTATCTTATGATTAACTATGTATCAAGATAAGCAGAGATTTATAGATACTTTTCTAAACAGCTGAAGAACTTCTGAAGAGTAATAAAAAATACTTTCAGATAAAGAGCTTTGCTTGTCTTGCATTTTGTGTTTTCTTTCTGAAATCCTACGTACTCATTATATTCTTATTTTAAGGCTTGAATAACAATCAACATTTTCTACAAGATAACAAGGGGGTAGAGCAAAATAACACTGAAGAAAAAGACATGTTAACATTTCATCCAAGGGAACATTACTCATTACCAGCTTCACAGCATTCAGAACTATTTTGACAGAAGTAATATGTGCTCCCTCCTTTTATTCACGCATGAATTAAAATTGTAATTAGTGCATCTGTAGAAAAATCACCACCTAATATACAAATGTCTGTCCATAGATAATTTTTCTCACTCCCTTGCAGTTCACTTAATAGTCTCAATTCTTCCATGGTGTCAGGGAGACTAGTGGAATTTCATTACAGCATCATCTCATTTCATTGTTTAAGTCTGTGGCTATTAGATAACAAAGTACAAAATAAAATTTCTACTTGCGGCCACAGTGTAATTTGAAGAGTTCTGCTTTGTCTCAAAACAGTGGAGACCTCTCTGCTGTATTTTTTTATTTTTGAGAAAATGTATTAAGGTGTATTACTGTAATGCAGGGTACATCCAAAGGAGTGGGCACTTTTATTGCTCCTGTTGGTTGAAGAACGGAGGACACCTACAAGTGAAGACAGCAAAAGTGATTATAGGAACATTCAGCTGCGTATTTACAGATGCTGGTGTTTCTCACAAGATCATCGTGCACCTCCATTCCCAAAGTGGCCTTAACATTTTGATATCTTGTTTTTCAGCAAATTATCTTCCATAAAAGAAAATTACTGGAAACTAGGCAGTTAGTAGGTATTAAAAAATTCAGACAGCCATAAGAGGTTCCATGGCTATTTGGTATTTCCTACTGCTACAAAAATTCTAGAAAACATGACAATTTTGTTCCATAAAGAGGTGAATAATGTAGAGAGGCAGCTGACATTGCTTTCCTTAAGTCCTCAAAGTACACTTAATGGTGAATGGCTTCTCCGCACTAAGGTATGTTTGTAAGATAATAACAAATTCTTAACTATTACAACATTTTAAAGAAATTATTGGATAAGGAAGAAGTACTCCTCTCCTTTTTCTATTTATTGTTTCCCTTTCCTTTTTCATTTTCCTTTCTTCCTTCTTTATTTCTTTTTCTCTTCTGTTTTTTCTTTCTCCTTTTAAAAGGCAAAACATTAAAGCCCACCACATCTCATTTTCAGTGACATCAACTGTCTAGAGGTGGTTCTTGACTACAACACTCTTAGCTGTGGTTTGTTTTATCTTTCAAACACTAGTAGATTAGTCTTCAATATTCTGAATATGGGGAATAAAAATGCATATTTGAATGCACAGAAATGGAGGACTCAATAAAAAATACCAAATGTGTAAAGTTAAAATTATTAACAGCAGTCAAGGATTCATCAAGTGCTAAAAATTTGCAATTGCAATGATGTTGGCTATCAAGATTATTGGACACTATTTTTTTTATGTAACAATTTGAAATAAGACCAAAAGATAAATAAAAGATCACAAGTGCATCTTTTAGAACCAAAGTACTGAATAAATTTCAATCTACAGTTCTATACAAGTATCAGAGCAGTTTGTTGTATCTGGATGCTTCTTAAAAGTGCAAAGATTTATAATCATAACTCTTGTGGTACCTGAAGAAAGCTCACTTTGATCAAACAATATGGAAATGAAGCCCAAAACAATGAAGGCACAGATCCACATTGATATTTATGGACTTTTCTCCTAACACACTTAGGACCTAACAAGAAAAGCTATGTGCCAAAATGTATTGGTGAATTCAAATGCTTTATCTTCAGATCTTACTGTGCCTGAATAAGAAATTGAACATGAGTTTCCTAAACCAAAGTTACATGACTTTTACTGAGTAAAAGATCTGGCTCCTCTTTTACCTTTGTTCCCTCCACATGGGGGAGTGAATGTTCACTTGCTCCACATGCCCGTAAATAGAATAAAAGCTCCCAAATATTTTAGGGTAATTCAAAGTCTTCTATGAACTAGGCATTATGACAACACCATAGGAAAGATGAACAGCAATACCACAAGTTTATTCTGACCACGCCCACTTTTTCTCCAATTAAAGAAAGAAGAAGATTATTAAAACAGAATAAAATGAAAAGGCAAATTAGTGCCTGGAGGACACTTCAAAAGGAAAGAAATGATGAATGCCATTTAGAATTCCCTGCCTGAATTATCTGCAATGTTCGTAAGTGTGTGTTTATTCAAAAGCTTTGTCTCAGATCAGGCAATTAATTAAACTAGAGAAGATCTCAAGCAGGGAGAGATGAGAGTTGTTAATAGTGTGTAGCTCATAATCAAATTTGTCTCTCCTGTTTTTCTTGGGACGCATTCCTCTGTTTGCACTTCTGCAGCATGAGGAAGATGTGAAATCCATGGCTGAGTAGTACAACATGAAATATGCAGGCTCAACTCTTCGAAACTGGAACAGTTACCACTTGTGCTAGTGTCAATATATCTCAGCTCCAGATGATTGCACCTAAGCATGTCTTTGGGCAGACAAGCACAAACACCTTTAGCCAGTCCATCTTTCTTGAGAGTACATGAAGAAGTAGGTGATGTTTTCAACCAAAGGTCAAAGCTGAAAAATAAGAAATGGCAAGACAGGACAAAAATAAGATCAGGACTGGTAAAAACCCAAAGAGTGAGGATGAGACTTTTTAAATTGTCACAGGAAGTGGTGGAAAGCATAGAAATCAAAACATGGCAGTAGGAAGGAACAGGTTTCAAGTGCATCCTTTTAATTTTGGTGTGGATCTTTCAGAACACACAAACCAGTCATAAATTCCCCTTGACACTATAAGACTGCAATGGCTTTGCCAATAACAGGAAGAAATCAAACCCTCCTCACAAAATTATGTGATTTCTACAGCCTAGATCAAATACTGGCTTGTTGTCCCAAGTGCTGGGACTGCAATCTAGTTTGGTGCTCTTGTAGACTGCACCAAACCAAAAGAGGTCGTAATCATCTTCTGGAAATACACATACTACACATCCAGGAAGGATTTGACTCCAAACTTTGATACCACAAGAGTTTTTTCTCCAGGATTTTTGTTCAGAGTTATGTACACAATGTTATCTGTCTTTATGTTAGGCAGTTTTGAATCTATAGGCTGCAACTTTTACCAAAATGAGACCTCTCTCTGAGTGACCCATAGAAATTCACTTGCCCTCTGTGGAAGCCAATACTTCTTGGCACTAAGATTTTCTTACACCTTTTGAACAATGCACCTGCATGTCTCATGACACCTGTAACGGCTGGCTTTCACTGAAACCCCAATGTGTGAAAATCATTATAATCCCTTTGCTAAAATAATTTATACTGGTAATTCCAACAAAGAAATGCAGTCAGTACATGTTTAGACAGCTGGAAAAGCAGAGCAAATGCTCACAATAAGTAGATACTCCCTTATGTAGCTGCAGTTGGCAGCTACATGGGGATGTCATCTTAAAATTAGAGATGGATCACTAATTAAGATAAAAACATTTGAAATTCTGTGATACTGCTATAAATGGAAACCAGAAAATGCTGTTGTCATTAAATTCATAGATCCTTAAAAAATCCCTTTTCTCATATAGCACCTTTGAAATCTATCTTGAATGCATTGTATGTCCATATAATTTTATTTCATTACAAAAATGTAGACTACTTCTTGGGATTTTTTGCATTTGGAAATATGTTCAGTCTTTTCCTGTTTAACAGTCTCAGAGGTTTACTTAAGAAATGAAAACAAAGTTACGTAGTCCTTTTGACTGCAGGGATCACTCATATTCCCTGTACATGATATGGACAGAATAATTTCCTGTTCTAACTTACAAGACCACCAAGATGTACCCAAAGTCTCCTTAAATACTGAACAGAAACTCTCTGCCAGCTGAAGTGACAGAAACATGAAAAGTCCTCCTTTTGGCTATTTTTTGTGGGAGTTCCCATCTGACAGACCTCTGTTTCAAAATTACATGTAGTACATAAGCAGTGAAATTATGAATTTGTGAAGCATGCTGAGATTTATGCATGAGTTCAGTTCAAAACCATTGAGAGAAGCAGCATGATTTTGGACTTTTCATTTCGAGAGGTGGGGAAGCAGTTCACAGGGTAGCTCTGTGACTAAATCCGTTTCTAAGACCAGCACTTCAACTTAGAGAATTTCCATCAGCACCCTCATGGAAAAACACTCTGGAGTGCAGCACTTACTATTGCATTAGATATGCAAAAGCAATGTGTCTGTACACCTATTTGCTACTAAAACAAACTTGCCATTCCGTTGTTGCTGGAGTAAGGACTGACCATTTAAAAGACAATCAAATACTTACTGGCCTATCTAGTGACAAGGCTACTCAGTGATACTCAGCTGGCTAATTCTACAGACAGGTGATAATACGGCATTTTTTGAATCACTGTCAAAAGCAAATGCTTGTATGTCAAAACAAACAGAAATCAAATAGAAATACCTAAATGGAAAGAAGAGAGTAAAATCAGTAAAGCAAACAAAATTGTTTTTCCACAAAATATTTATTGTGAAACCATATTAATTAGTGACATGCCAGTCATAAAGCTAAGAGACTACATATTTTTATACCTTTCTACGAGTCTGTCACTAAACAATACCTCAGTCAAAGACAAATTCAGTACTGAAAGAGAATTTCCCTTAACTTTTCCTCCATGGAACAGCCCTTCAGCAGTAAATTAAAACCTGGTGCATGACATCTCATTTTTCAGGCAAGTAGAAGATCATACACTATTTTGTAAGTGAAAAACATCACACATTACCTCACAGAAGCCAGAACAGAAAAATGCACCCATGAAGTATGACCAAGTTTAGGTAACTGTATGTGGGCATCTACCTCTCGGGTTGGGTTGTTCCCAAGGTCAAGGGATTTCGGTCTCTGTTCTTCTTATTTTTTCTTCTGAATTCTGTGCCAGGCACAGGAAGACACAGTGGAGACAACGGTCTCATTTGTTTTCAAGGTTGTTTATTTTATCTTATCATAAAGTTGTTCTGTGCCCTGCGGCAGTTCAGTTACTCTGAACACGGAGCAAGAAAGAGCAGAAAAGAGGGCAGTTCCCAGAGAGTTTCAGGTTTTATACACAAAAACAAATCCAATCAATTTCCACAACGTAACCTTTGTTTTACTTTCATTGCCAATGTCTGACCTACAGGTCAAACAGACCACCCTTTACCTCTACCAATCCCAACCGAGACCCACCTTCCAGACATGGAGGATACGAAGAAGAAAGAAGAAAGATAAACAAAACCTAAAATCCACCATTTTGACCCAATGTTAAGAAATCCTAAATCTTACTTTTTCACCCTGTGACAAACTAAAAACTACTCATTTCAAACTCGTGCGGCTTGCAGTGCCTCCCTCAAGGTGGGTAGCTTTTCCCACGGGCTTAAAACAAAACCCATACTTTTCTGGGCTTCATGCCAAGGTCTCTGACCCCCCTGCGGGGGTCTCGGACTTGCCAGGGCAGCCAGAGGGATGCCCTGAGCTCCGACATCTACCTGTGAATTAGACATCTGAGTTCCCATTGTAATCAGTGGAGATTTAAAGTTGGATTGCACATAAATAGGTAGCTTGGTCATTTGAGGTGCCAAGGCTATCCCATTTGGCCTCTGGCAGGCATAAGCATCTTTATTTCCATGTGCATATTATGGAACAGTGTCCATGATATGCACATGGAAATAAAAACTTCTGTTTGGAAAAATTAATCAAGTGCCTGCATCCAGAGCAGCAGGAGTTCGGACAGCTCACTTATATGTAGACAGGATGGGTCTTACCCACCTTACAAGACACTTCAGTGCCTGGAATTTGGAGATCAGTCCCACCTCAGGGGAATGACTGCATTACCTAAATGTCAGCACCTGGCACCATTTGTGAGGCTCATCCATAATACATGTGGAGCATTGGTAGATGGGACACAAGGCTTCCAGGAGACCTGCAGCTTTCTGGAGAAGCACACAGAGGTTCAGGCAACACATCCTGCTGGAGGATATCCCACAATGCAGTACACCACAGCTGTTCACCTCATGTGAACATAATCCCTTTCCTGTTTGTACTGTCTGAACTATTTCTTGCTGCCTAGATGAAGTACCTATAGCAGGTGGCTGAATAAAACTATAAGGAATACATGCACCTGTGTTCCTAAATTAATGTTGGTGGCTCCTATCATCCTTTGATAGTGAGGCCAAGTAAATTCACCTGGCACAGTTTTAGTCCTGGCTAAGTTAAATTGATATGCTGTTCCTTCCCTCTATTGTTTCTGCACTGAGAAAGCAAAGCCACTAATTTGCTGTAAAATTTCCCAATGTAGAAAACCCACAGTTATGCTTGTATAAGATTTTTTTTTAATTGGTTTCTGCTGTCAGTAACAGGTACTGAAATCAAGTTTTGCAGCTCACGGGAATTAACTAAGATAATGTTGTCTCTGATGTCAGCATATCAAATAGCATAACTTTTTCCATACAAAATTACATGTCATATGAAGATGTCCTACATTTGACCTTCCTGTGGAGGAGTGATAATCTAAATTTCACTCTAATATCTGTTTGTCTGAAAGTAAAGGACAGTTCTAAGCCTTGCATAAACACCTTTTCTGCACTTGGCTGTCATGACAGCCATGAAACAAATGTAATGAATTTAATTTGTTAAGGGATCAAGTAACTTCAAGACAATTTGCAGTATGAGCTTGCTCTTAGAGGCAAGGTATAGCATTAATTTCTTCTCTCCCAGTTGAGAATTCTGGAATCACTATCCTCCTGTATTGAAAAATATGTATGAAAAGATAAAAGGTGAGAGAGATTTCAGAGCAAATTGCATATTTCAGCATTGGTCCTAATGGCTGTGTATATGTAAATTATCTCTAGAAACTAAGTAACAATGCATTTATATTTCAGCACAGCTTTCCTGTTCTCATCTTCCTCATCTGGAATATTCTGGTATCTTGAAAATAGCAAGTGTGACATTCTGTTTAGCCCTATGAGGTAAGACCAATATTTTTCACATATTTTCATCCTTGTTTATATAGGTCTTCCTTGGACTTGTATGTCATAGTAGTAATTAGAATTCTTAATCTTGTAGATATTTAGAATAACCTGGTGACAGTACATGAGAAGGAACTTTTCTCCCCTCCCTTCTACCCGTGTGGGGAGAAACTCGTCTCTAAGCATCCTAACCTTAAGAACTGAAACTGAATGATCCAACAGGGTCAAGAGGATGCATCCCATGTATGTCATTCCTGATCATAGACATATGGTATTTAGCATTATTTCATCTTCGGGATCTGTTCAGCAAAAATAACAACAGTAAAATATAGGTTATCTGATTTTTCCAGTAATTTCTGGTTCTGACATAAATTACGATGTGAGGTCCTAGTCATGAAATTACAATAGAAAAATTAGCCTATTTTCACCCATGAATTCTGTAGGTTTTCTGTCAATAAAAGGAAGGAGAATCACAAGTAATAAGTACACTTTAGCTACACTCTGATATGATGGATACTTACCAAATATATGTCTTTTCCTAACCCTAAGAACAACGGAATCCTTGAACCTAGAATCAGCCAAAATATCTTTATCCCCACCACTAGGATTCTCAAGCAACAGAGACCTTTTTTCTCCGCTGGCATACAAAACAGTTCACCCCTCCCCAGTGGTGAATCATCTGTTGACATGAGTAATTCCTTTATACAGAAGGAATGGCACTTTCTATGAGTGTATTATACCAAGGTACACTGGAGAGAGAGAGAGAGAGAAGCAAGCACAGCACTGCCTGGGCACTGTCCTGGGAGACCATTGCATGCAGGCAGGCACGCTCCAAACATCCCCACCTGCAGCAGCTCACCTGCCCATCTAACCACTGAAATCTCTTCCTGTACTCTCTTCTCTGTAAAACTCTTCTCACACACCCAACCGCACTGCTGGGCTGCCACTTTGTAGCTAATGAGCTTGATGGCCGAGGTGAATTAAATCCCCACAGGAGGCCTTTGAAGTGCATGTCTCTGTCTCCTGAGCAGGCACTCAAAGAAAACATCTTCACCAGGCACTGCAAACGAAAAATTCATAACACCACCCTGTGATACCCACCTTTCTCTCTGTAAACTGGTTTTCACACTGTTCTTCTCACCTTGAACATGGTCCAAAATAACTACCTAAATGTGGAAGTGGAATTACTTACTTGGCACTTGCAAACCTCAGAAGCTGAGATTTAGAGGAGTTTCCTTGAGCAGGGCAGCTTTCAGAGGGATTATTGGCTCCACTGACAAAGACAGAGTGACTAGAAAACTCCTGAGATTTTTGTGTTAAGGATCAGGCCACCACTGGATTATATTTTCTTCCTTTCATTTAACCATAAAAGCAATGAATCTTATCCCCTCCCTATTCCAACGCTCTATGAAAACAGTGGTTAAAGAAAAAGATTGTTTCCCCACGACTTACATGTCTGTCAATGCTCTGCATTTCAATCATCTAGAACAGGATAACAATTCATGTTTTTAAAATCTTTCTGTGGAATGGAGAAACCAGCTGGAGAAAATACAACTTTTAATCCTGAAAAGCAGAGCTCTTCACCGGATTTGAGAATCTGGTGATCAGCACCCATCTCTGATAAAAGTAACTCAAATACTTTCCTTTTTCACATTCATTGCACACTTGATAGAGTTTATCAGAGCAGTACACGACTTTATCTTTACAATGTGCAAATTTGCATCACCTAAGTATTTCTTTTACTGGTTTGTAAGCCAACTTCCAGTGCAGCTGGACTAAATTATGTAACACAGTGAGGCTGATATAAACCAGTCCAAGGACCTCTTCTTCCTCTACATCTATGGTATTTCCAGTACTTTATGTGGAACTTTACTGAGTCTTCCCTTAATTCTACAACATGACTCTCTGGCTCATGTTGTCTTTTCCCTTGGAACTTCATTTGCATCACACATTCTTTCCAGCTGAGTATTTCCTGTGAGGAAGGGTGCCCCTGCAGATAAGTTAGCTAGTTTCTATCTCAGCTTTTACCTCACAGTAAAGAAGGCAAAAAAGTAATAGGGGTAGAAGAACATTTTTGTATCAACAATTTTACTTAGCTTTGGATCTGCTATAGTATCATCTGGAGAAGCAGTCAACTTTCCCCCAGTCTTAACCTCTTTGTGAGCTAAAGATAAATGTCACCTCACTGTTTTGAGAACTTCAAGAACAGGGAAAAAATTTGTACCAAGTGTAAAGGAAGAACATATCTACAGCTAGCATGAAAGAATTCTTTCAACCTCTCTAAGGTGGACGGCAATAGTATATACAGAAACCATCATTTCAGTAAATTGATTCATCTCTCTATAGTTTTGAACGATATCCAGATCATTATAGCCCTGTCTCAAATGAAATCTTTGTAGCTCAATATGTCATGCTAAAAAAATGACATTTTAAATAGGAAACTATTTAGCAGGTTTTCAAAGAGAAGACAGGCTCTGTTTTGGCTGTGCTGTGACTACAGCACTGAGTGGAGGGAAAATTGTAGGTTAAATCAGCAGCCTACATCTTTTATTCACACTATCTCCTTTTGTCCAGGCATACACACAGAGTTGCCGCTGAAGGAGCTGAATTAACTCTTGGAATAGACGAGAACAGAACCATATTGCCCTGAGCTCTCCACAGTCACAGTAGCTGCATTATGTCTTGTGTAGCAAGCTCAGTACCCTGGCAATAGCTCGTTATTCCCTTCATCTACTGCCACGTTGCATTGCTGAAATCCCTGACTGCTGGCGGATCACTAATGAGAACACTGAGTTCTGTCCTGCTCCTACAGTACTAATTCCCAGGCTCTCCATTTTGTAGCCAAACTTTTTTTTTTTTGTCCTGAGTAATTAACTTCATTAATTCAGTTCTTTTAGTTGCTTACTTCTAATTTCAAAAAGTCATCAAAACTGATGCGTGTTAAGGTCAGTTTTACCAAACAAATGGTTTGAAAAGTTGCCACATTTTTCAGGTGACAGCAATGAAGTCAATACTAGCATGCATAGACAACCTCCATCAATGTTGAAAGTAATGACAAAGGACAAATAAAAGTGGCTTAGCTGAAGAGAAAAGCACCATAAAACAAATTTACAAAATCAAGCCGACGGGAAGCATATGCACACAGATTTGTGTAACATAGTGTAAGATACTGCAAAGGGACAGTGTTACTTATGAGCCCATAGGATCTCTCATAAAACTACCTAAGCCCCAAAAGCAGCCACCCTTTTATTTTGACAGCAGGGGCAGGCCTTTGGAGAACATTAAGAAATAGAAAGAGATTAAAGTACTCCTACTTTTCTCATCAGGATACTCAACCTACCAGAGAAACATGGTATGGGATAAGAAAGTTCTGATTCTGCGATGCTCAGACAAAATATTTGTACCATTGCCAAATAAAGTAACTCTGATGGCTTCATAAAGAGCCACCTCTATTTAAACAGTAGGATAAGGATTGTCCCAGTTTCCATCCTACTATTGAAATCATGTTGAAATTCCCAGGGCTGAAGTTTCTCACATAAATAATTAAAAACCTGCATTAAAAATGCTGTCTGCATTGTTTCAGAGAATAGAGTTATTGCATTTCATGGTAGATTTGTGCTCTCGAAGATACTACACCCTTGGGGAAAGCCAGGTTTTTAATTTTTAAAATTAGAAGTTCCTTCCAGGCATGCTGTGTTTCCTTGTAAACATGCTAGACCACTTAACTAGCTCACTAACTGCTCAACCATATTTTTCTGAGGCATTTAATTTAAAAGCAATGACGTGATGTTTGAGTATTTTATTACATACATCTTTTCAATAAACAGCACCCTAACTGACCTTGTAGAATCAGGCAATATAGTGAGTTAAATAATAAATGGGAACAGCATGAGCCAGAAATTAAACGGTAAATAAATAGGTGAAAGAATTGTTAAAGGTCATAGTGAGAGTGGATTGAATCCCACTCTTCCCTCTTTAAGCCTTTTTAAGTAAATACTGAGGATAAATACACCTGAAGGAAAATGTACAGCTTCAGAGAATTGATGCATTTCCCATCCTTAATGAGATGTCATAGCAATGAGATGACCTTACCAGTAGGAGGTTTCCAAAAGCGTGATGGGGAACAGGAGACAAGAAATGTCATCCAGCCACCAGTGGATCAGAAAATCCCCCTAAAATATTTAAAGGATAGTGTCCTTACACTACCTAGTGTGCTTAAAGATAGCAACTGCAAGTACAATGTCAATAGCTGCATTCAGAACACTTGAGAAGTCAGGTCCTCACAGTCAAGTATTAAGTGAAGACATGAGGTTTTTCTGGCACCTTGTTGTTGATAGTCGACAGCTTTGCCCTGTCAACCTAAAGGAACAACAGGGAACCTTCTAGAAATCTTTGTGATATCCACCATCTCCACTGTGAAAGTCAAAAGATCACATCCAGTGCCAGATGTGAGCCTTAAACCAAAGAGAATGGAGCTTTAAGTTGAAAGAGATTGAGTTTCTCTAAACCCCAGGAGATTGCAGACCACCAAGTGTATAATTTAGCAGATCTAAGGATGGCTCTTTCAGAGATGTTGCTGTTAATATAAAGCAAATGATCAATGCTCTGTAGAAACAGTACTGCTCTTTCACATCTCTTTGCAAGAAGAAACTTAAAGCAAACTGAAAATAACCCTACTTTTACACCAAGAACTTTAACCTACAGACTCATGGAATTAATTGAAGCTGAAAATCTGATTTGGGACAAGCTTCAAATAATGCTCAAATATAGTTTAAATGTAGATGGTCTTCTAACACTATACATTTAAACTTCAGACCTGTTTGTTTCCTTAGCTATCACCCATAATTATGTGGCTGTAACTCAAAGTGCCTTGCATCTTCTAGAAGACAAAAAGAAAACGCACTCAATATAAATGTCAGGTGAGATGTTTTCTCTGCTACTTCAACTACATCATTAACAATAAGAGAATTTCAAAATGTTACATTTATAACAGAATTCTATTAAGATCTCTGTCAAATACTACAATAGCCTCCAGATACGCTGTCTTTTTGTGAAACTGTAACATTGTCAATCCCTACCTCTAATCAGTGCTCAGTTCCTTTTTTTCCACTTTCCCCATCTTCCTCTACCCTCCCGTTGTGTTTCTTTCTGATCCACCCCATCCCAGGATGCCAGGATCCTCTGGGTAGATGCAGCTGCAGTTATTTGTAAAAATTTATGTCTGGAAATTTGGGTGACCATGCAGACTCCTTCTCCCTTTAAGACATAACATTCAATTACTGTCTTTCATCTCTACCCATTGGTTTATATGAAATCTGTCTACTCAGATCTTCCTCTCAGCTGACAGCAAATCACTGCATATCACACCAGTATATGGGAACAAAATGAATGTTCATTTAAACCCCTACCAAGATTCCCAGAACAGCTGAATTCTGCTTTTGATCCTTCCACAGGACTGAAATGTGCTGGGAATGAGTCTAGCTTATGTGACCACTGATCTCCCACCAGATGGAAATGTACAGTGATCTGTACATCTCAGTATTATCACAGTCATTGAAAAGCACAAAAGAAATTTCATTGAAGAATTTAATTAGACTCCTACTTGCTGTTGAAAGTCAGTCTCCTTTCTTTTTCTAATTTTACAAAAAGAAAATTATAACTGTCCCAAAACCAATGGACAAAAGCAGACATATTTTCAGTTCCATCTTTTTATTCCATGTTTGAATGCATCTCATATTAAACTGCATAAACAGATCCTGCTGGTACAACCGCCACTTAAAAAAGCCTCTTCACCTGCTTTATTGCATTGCTTAAAATAAAAGGAATAAGCTAGAGATAGCTGAGTTGGAGCTGGATCAGTAGCTGTAAACTTGATAGTGCAAGCAGACGACTACTCGCACTTTAAAGGTGTTGCTCCTTTTTCTTCTGATTTTTAACTTCTGATGACACTCAGCTGGTTTCTCCCTTCTCCCAGGATAGAGGAGGGATTCTTGGCCCTCTTCTTTCCTGAAAAAAAGACCTTGTGTCATGTAGCTTGTTCTGGGCTGCATACCAGACAACAATATGGGCATGCTCCACACTCCTGCCAAACAACCCACATTCTTAATAAGACCATGAAAATTTTGGATATTTGAATCTACTGACAGGGTAATTTTTGTTGTTGTTGTTGTTGTTGTTATCATATTAAGAAAGACTTCAGAACTATGAAAGATCCCACTCTTTCACTTCTAGTCTCATGAAAAATGTCTTGACTCAGCTTCAGCTAATCAGCAGAGATTTGGAACCTCTCTGTGAGCCGGATGTTAGCCTCAGTGACTTCAGCCCAACCTGGCAAATACTCAAGGATGATCTTAGGGGTCAATATCATTTTCATGCAGATAACCATTAGGGATGAATATAAGTCTCAACTTGTCTCTTAGTGAAAGTAAAAATATTTGGTGCTTAGTTCAGATTTCAGTATCTGGAGGAGAAAAGTGAAAACTCCACCAAGAACTACAAAAATATCCTCAGTTCCAGATTTACCAGCTTGCCTAAGGAACTCCTCCTTACAACACTGCAAAGTGTACATTTCCCTGTGATTTCTAGGCAACAATAAGCTCAGCAGAGGACAAGCATCTGCAGATCCACACAGCATGCCTGGCGTGCAGAAAACAAATGGCCACAGTCCCAAAGCACAGCAGAAATGCACGAGGTTCAATTTATCCGTGACATGCTGGACCTGCTTCTGGCTCTGGGAAATCAGTCTGCTCTTCTACATATAAATAATACATCTCCTACACACTGTGTTATGGAGATGCTGCCCAAATGCAATGAATTTTGTAAGACGCAAATTCACATCCTTTTCCCAAATTGAGAGCAGCTGGTGCCACAGCTAAAATATCTCAGAAGAGCCTCTGAGTGATGAAACTATGGGATATCCTGGGAAGGACATTCCCACCCTCCTGGTGAGCCTGTAATATTGCACAATGAGGAAGGAAAAACTCCAAGGTGCCAGAGAGAGCGAGCAATGGAAACTTCATGCGGAGTTTAGGCCACAGACTTGGGCAAAGCTTCATACATGAGACATTACACTCCCAGTGGATGAAAAGAAGAAGTGTCTGGGAGCTGGGAGGAGAGCTCTGTGTCTTTTACCTTCTGAATTAGGGAGGGCTCTGATACTAGGCTCTTATGCCAAAGACACTCATCATCACTAAACAAACACTGTTCCTTATAGTCTATGTAAGAAAAACATGCCTAAAATAGGTGAGTGGTGTTTTCCCTCTGCGCATATAAGAGAGATGTCTCTCATTCCCTTGACAAGGCAAGGTGCTTGCTTTAGGAGGTTTTTTTAGGTGAAACAGTGCTCCAGTTTGCTCCATATCATGAATCTGGATAAGTGGACTGCATTGCATCTGTACTTTCAAACCCTTTTTCAGTAGTGCTGAGCAACAAACTCTCTTCTTTTGTGCAGGCTCTTCTCATATCACCTGAGATCTTAAAGCATCATAGCTGAAGCAGGTGGAAGATCTAAAAAGAATCAACATGTGAAAAATATTGAAATAGTAAATATTGGAAAAAAAAAACCTACTTGTGCAAAGCAGACTGTTTAACTTTTAAAATTTATTTTAATTTTCTTCACATATTACATGTTCTATTCTGTCCAAATGATATTTCATACAGCCTGGCAAACTGGATAGAGAGTCTCCTGATTTACTCTGAATGACAATATGACTTGCTCTCTTCAATGCCTTGTATGTGACAAGGGAAACTGCATCTCTACAGCATTTGCAAGGGAGAGAGATTTTATTTTTGTCTTACCAATTGAAAGAACAGTGACTAACATTTAGCTAACATTTACATTGTGCTTTGGTGCTCTGAAGTGCTGAATTCATGGGACAATGCAGTGTTTCTATGAGGCCTTTTCATATCTTTGCAATTTCTGCTAAGATACCTTCACTAACAGTTTGTAACTACCTTAACTTGTACTGTAGCACTATCTTCAGCTTCTCCTTGGCCAACACAGAGAATTTGGAAAGTTTGCTGTGTCACATGGATATAGAAACAAGCTTGAATCCATAACAGTGATGATTCTCTACTTTTAAAGAACAAGCACACTGTTATTTCTTGATAACTAAGAATGATTAGAGCTACACTTTTCCCACTGGTTTTATCTGCAATAACTTCTTAATCCTATGCACTGTTCTTGTTTGACAAACTGGTGACTGTTGTATTAATCCCTGAGACTTTATGTTCCATCTAGCAATGACATTTACTGCACTATGTGTAAGGAAATTAATAGTCTCAAGTTCTGCATTTCAGGTAATAAAACCTTATCAGCATGAGATTTCTGTCATGAACTTCAGATACATTTTCTGTTCCTGAGGGGAAAAATTGTGATTTGCATTCACATGAACATTTTGAAGGTTTTGAATGCTGTTTACAAGGTATGGATAGGCAATAATATGTACTAATTTTTCAGATTTTCTCAATGAGTGTTAGAACATGAAACAAGTTACATTAACTTCAGTCTACATGCAGCAAGAGAAGGGAAAACTGGAAGGAGCTTCCTCTGTTCTACTACTTACTTATCACTTCATGGTCAACCAAACTGTTGGACATCAAATCTTAGCACCACCTAGGAATCTCATCGTCCCTCTGCTATAACCCATGGTAGGTACAGCATGAAGGGGGATCCTACAGGGGATTAGATATATTTGGTACTTAAGGAGTAATTATATGGGATAATTGCTAGTGCCTTGTGGAACCTGGGATTCCATGTCTGTGTATTTTGTTGTGAAGCCCACCATTTGCTATAGTATTAAGCCCCACTGTCTCAGCTTTCATTCTAACAGAATGGACAGGAAAATCTTCAAAAAACAGTAATGAGAAACACCAAAATTGACCAGACTTTTTTTTTTCTATGCATTTGAATCTTAGGGTTGATAGAAGTTCTGATAAAATATTTTTGTTCCTGTTTAAAGCATTCACATTGTTTGCCCACATGGCTTCACAGCTGTCTAGTAATGCATATTCTCATTCAGCAGCCTTTCTCTTAGTGAGGGCTGGTACAGGGTTTCCTTTCTCTTCCCAGAACACACCCTTAAGTCCCACTGACAGCTAGGGTTCTCTGCTTTTAACCCAAAACCACCTGAGCAGTAAGTTCATTTTCAGAAGTTAAGGTCAACCAGATAGTGACCATGTAAGCCTGAATGTAAGCCTGATGTAAGCCTGAATGTTAGCAATATTTAAAGTAGCACAAAAAAGCCTGAAAATACAAATACTCTCAACCAGCTGAAGTGTTTATACAGCCAGCAGAAAGCTCAAACCAATAGTTGGGACTTTGTTTCCTTGCATATTGTGTTAGCAGGAAAGAAAAGAAAAGCTTTTTTCCATATAAATTTCAAATAAACTTTTCTTTCCTCTTCAGAAGCCCTTACTGTAACGAACAAAATGTCCAACTCTCCTTCAATCTCTTCTGTAACACACTTACACATCGAGACAAAACAATACTTTAGTCCTCTGAAAATACAAATTGTTAGGACAAGTACAGAAAATTTAATTGAATACTTAATTGATTAATACAGAGAGGATGATACTGATACTGACTGTGATAATTATTTGGTTCATGTTTAATCATTGAGATGCCAGATGAATGTAATATAAAATTTGAGCTCCTCTTTTACCTGAAGAGGATTCTTGTTATTTATCATAAAAGCCAGTGTCTTAACTTGTATTTAAAATGATGGAGAAAAAATTGACTTTCAGAGGACTCCATAATTTAGCACTAACAGTAGAAGCTTTCTTTTTAGCTAAATGAAAATGAATGTATTACTGCATCCAGGAGTATTCTAAAGGCAGTTAATGTTTTCTGTGTAGTTGGTGGTGATGTAGGTAGGAAAATTTGCATATACAAAATCATTAGATGTCTAGGTAGTTTTCAAGTTTCTGCTTGTGTGTCCAACTTTACAACACTGCATGCTCAGCAGCAGAAGACATGTTTTGAACATCAGTCCCAGATGATTTTCTAGATTCTGAAGTTGTGCAATATCACTTTAGTCTCTGTGACACCTAAAACACTGAGTCTGGGTAGTAGCCAATAATCCTACTATTAATTCATTATTTTTTCTTATGCCATTATTAATTCCACCAACACAACCGTGACATTCAATGAAATGTCATCTCGGTGACTTCACAATTCTGCAATGGATTACAAATTGCAGCCAATACCTGGAAATGTCAAATTTCCTGTTTCTGCAACGTTTGTAGCAGACTGAACTACAGTCTAGAGATGGGAAAAGTTGGCCTGCTTCTCACTTTTGTGAAGAAAGAAAATCATTGCTAGAAGCAACTAGTCACTTGCGTGATAATCTTTGAAAAGTCTTCAGAGCTTGTTAAAAACAGACAAAAAATCTCTGGTTTGGATATAAATATTTCATAACCAGGAAAGATCTTAGATATAGCACAGTTGAACTGACTGCATTCAGTGCTTTTAGTTATAATAATGCTACTTTCATTTGCTCAAATATTAATGCTTATGACAATTTTGCATTTGTTCTATGTGGGTCAACAAATTGGATGTCTATTAAAATGTTTGAGTGTGAAGATATGTAGAAGATTATAAAGGTGATCTGCAGCTGTCCCTCCTTTCTTCTACGATGATAGGATTCAGTAAAATTTATTACTTGTTTAGAGATCCACATATCTGCCATAGCCTTTGCCTGTCTTTCCAGCCTCCAGTCCAGTACTGACTGGTACCTTTGTGCCCACTAGGTACTGTTCCAGAAAGAAGAGATCAAACAGAGAAATGGAACAAGAATTGACATTCTGCTCTTCCACATAGTTACACTTGGCTTAGGAAAAAAATAGAAAGAGAGAGAAATAAGAAGTTAACTTTTACTTAAATAACCAAGGGAAAAGTCTTCAAGAGATACTATTTATAAAAGAAATGCTTGTAAAAACACTTGACTGTAGCTAAAATGACTAGATAGTCATCTGAATGTAAATATCACTCATTTCTTGAGATCACTCAGACTTTTACTTGGTTATCAGCTTTGGGGTCAAACACATCTTAAAGCTGGGCAGAGGAAGATAGACTTACTCCAAAGTCTTCTCCAATGTTTTTGTGTTCCCTTGGAATAAAATTTTCAAAGACTGGGGGCTAAAATCTCACAGTAACAGTGCTCACACTGTTATTTCTACACTAGCTACCCAATACTAAGGCCTCTGTCTAGAAATGATTGTTTTCTTCCAGGTTGTAAAAATACCGAAGACAATTGTTTAAAGGCTGTATCATTTTTATATTGCAGGATAAGAAGACCTTGGAAATATAGAGAGAATTTGTCCTGTGACATTCTAGAGAAGCAGTGAGAGAAAAGAATAGGATTTAAGCTACGGATTTACTAAAAAGAAGAGGTCATCATGTAGTGATCTTACGAATCAGCAGCAGAGTACTGCTGCACTTGCCTGACTGGACTTGGCTTATGTCCTGGGACTCATCCTTATGAAAGCTATCATCCTGTTTCAGACAGCTATGTTCATCTACACATTTAACATGCCTCTTCCTACTATCCAACCTCATACCAACACGACTTCCCTAGAGTTTTCCTGACCTTGAAGATATGCCATTGTTTACATCCAAGTCTTTTGATCCTGAGCAGCATCTGTCAGGCTAAACAAGTTAAGCTCCATCAATCTGACACAACAGCTCTCGCTTTTCCGATTACATGGAATTTCATTCACTTTGAAAAATGGGATTATGCCTAACATGGCTTTGCATCAAGCTAAAAATATACAAGCTCAAATGCATCAGTTATTTTCTCCTTTTGACAGTACAATTGAGCAACAAGCTTATTAATTTTACAGGTATGAGTCTCTTGGGGACTGACCACTGAAGACAAAGAAAAGCCATATGATAAAATCTTTGCAGTTTGAGCCCTTGGGGCAGACACTTAACTTCTTTTAATTTTCTTTTCCCCCTGTGAAATGGAGTATTCCTGTATAGATTCTTTCTCTGATCAATAATAAGTGGGTTGTATAGCTTTACATGTATATGTAGTGGGCATAATAATCAGAAAGGTAAAAACCACAATACCAGGCTGGATTTGAGTGACTGTGAAAGAATGAAGTAAATGAACTTTAAATTTGTGTGTTACTGCCAGTAGTAACTCAATAGTAGGTGAAAGAAAGACTTGAGGCTTACAGCAATACACATAGCTAGGATCAGAGCCCATCAATAGATGGAAATTGTGGGTGGTGAATAATAACTTGAGCAATACAACATTTGAATGCTAATCGAAACTGCATCAGTTGATGTCCAGAATGCTTAGGAAGTATCTAACTATGATGGATGATGATGAAGCATAGGAATTAGGAAGATCTGACTACTGACTCCATCATGTTTATCAGTCCCCCTGCTTTCACATGATACACAGGCTTAGGTGTTCCAGTAAATCTGATGGCACTAGATGATGCATTTACCACTGACAGATGGTCCAGCTGCTATTAAAACAAGTGAAACCTTTATGAGTTTTGTTTGTCTGGTATGCAATGTTATTTGAATTCAGATTATCACTCTTTATTTCCATACCACTTATCTTTCACTTTGCACTGAGTATCCTCAGATTCTGGTTTTCATTGTGGTTGTTCATGATTGTTCTTGGATTGCAGAACTATGAACTGGAGTCACCAAAAGGTTTGTGTAGAGATGTCACAGTCCATGCATTTTTCATCAGGGATATTAATGGCAGAAACCATATTTTAAAGAGAGAACATGAACAAGAGCTAGGATGAATGCAGTATCTTATCTAGTGTGTAGAACAAAAGAGGTATGCAGTAACAGTCATAAAGTTGGCAAGAAATCAGAGATATGACTTAAATGCATCTGTCCTGAGGTTTAATCAATTATCTTTACCTCAATGTTATCTTCTCTCCCAATTTGACACTCACAATTTCTACTTTCATCCAGTTAACCTTTCTTCAAAATCTGTTCAGTGTCATAATCTACCAAAAGTCCTGTGCTGTGTTTTTTTCAAGTTTGGAGCTGGTTTTCCTGTATTCTATGTATTCTCCAAGGTTATTGAAAGGTCTTCTATTTATAGTAAAATGTATATGGAAAGTGGAAAACCTGTTCCTAAGAATATTCTGAGCAAGTCAATTGCAGTTCAAACACATTCCTGTGGAGTCCTCATGAACAGTGGTTCTGGCTGTTTATGGGTTCCTAAATCTATTTTGCATTGTTGGAGATAAGAGGGATCATAATAAATTCTAATGTGATTACTTATTTCTGGGAATATACCCAGTGAAAGCTACAGAAAATTTAATATCCATCATCCCATCTGCTTCCCAACACAGATTTCCTTGAACATATTGGTCCATTGCTCATGTCCATCCATGGGTTTATACCCAGCTTGAGTTCAGTGTGGGCCATGTTCAAAGAACCTGTGTTTTCACCGATGTCAGAATGTCTTAAAGGACTGATCTCGGATCTGTATTCCCGAGAAATGTCAGATGAGAGTCTTTTTCCTTGAATGCCCCGTGCCAAGCAGAAGAAGAGTCGGAAGCTGCCAGTTTAGGTTTTCTCTAGGTTGTTTATTATTTCTTTATCTACAAATTCTCTCTGTGCCCTGCCAAGGTCTTTGTTGCAGCGAGGGCAAGAGGCGACTCCTGCTCACGACAGGAGAGGCAGGCAGAGCCTCTTATACTATGTTCTACGTATTCTTTATTTACCATTAATCACCAATACCTACTACTTATGTTAGACACGTCACCTCTATCCTACACCAATCCCTGTGACCCTCCATAGCAGGAAAATGGATGACAAGAAGAAGGACAAGAATGACAAGGACCACACACTGGTCCTCCACGTTTTTTCTTCTGACCCCATTCTAAAAACCCCAATATTATGCATTTGCATCCCGTGATCACTTAACTACTATT
>WAAE01020938.1:0-19673 GCA_013400495.1 Nicator chloris
TGGGGAGGCTCTGCCGCTGCTCCCCAGGGAAATATGCGGAGTGGATTTTGCTCTAAAACCCTGTCTGACTTGTCCTGTCATTGAGTGCAGCGGGTGTCACAGCGCAGGGCACTGCGTGAGCCACCCGGCCCGGCTCGCCCGGCGCAGCACAGGCTGGGCTGGAGCTCAGGGCAGCACTGAGGGTTCACATTGCACAACAGGGAGCCGGTGGCGAGCACGGAATTAGCACATCCAATTAGTGTTCCTCTGCTTAATTCCTTTTCCGTTAGTGTTTGATGATTGTGTAATGCTGCTTTTTTCAGCAGAGTTATTCCTCATTTACTGTGGTGCAGAAGCAATACTGGGCTCTATTGCTTGTTAGATAACGGCAGCTGTTAGATATAAACTGTGTGTAAGGGATAAAGTCATTGTGGGACAGACCACGGAGTCACATCCATTCACTTCTAGCTGAGGATCTGGCCCATGATGCTTTCTGAGGATATTTTATTCCTCAGTACTTCTCAGAATGCTGTGTGTCAAAGTGGAAACATTGGATTTGGTTGTGTTTACAGGGAGAATTTTTCATGGTAATCCATCATAGTGGAAATTGAAGCTGCATTTAACTCTGCTGGTGTGAGCTGAGTTTGTAATGCAGCAGCCAGGACACACTGCTGGGGTGGGCTGAGTCTGGGACAATTTTGAGGAAAAAACACTCAATTAGCAGGACCAAAACTGGACACGGGACCTCTGGAGCTGGGGGGAGAGGGCCCTTCCCCTTCCTGCTGTCTGCAATTAAAGCAATTAAACACTTACCATTCAAAACAATTATGTTTCTATATTTGTCTCCTCACACCAAATTTACCCTCCCGGTGTGTCTCCTCCAGAAGATGAAGAGGCACTTCCCCCTCCCTGAATTCCAGGCTCCAGAGCCCCTCTGGAATCCTCTGGCAGAGTGAGGTGAAGGGAAAGCAAAAGGCAATAACAGCACAGAGGATTCAGAGGGGTTTTCTCTCATTTTTCTTACTCTGGTTCTGGTGCAAAAGTTGTTGCTCATGTGACCCCCCCCCCCCCCCCTCCCAAATGATAAGTGAAGTGGATTAAGAGATTAGCTCATCACAGAGAAAATTCCACCCTCCTAATCTCCTGCTGGGCCTGTAATCTGCAAGACTTTCCCATTTTACCTCTTTTCTATTTTAACCCTGAACTCTTAATGCCTGGCAGGAGCCCACCACCACTCATTGGCTGGGGAGGGATTTGCTGGGTACTTAAATGTCACCTTCCCGTCCAAAGAGGGTTTTGTGCTGTTGGGTTTTCCCGGGAAGACGAGTCTGCTGTGTCCATCACCACTGGAATCTGTACAGCACCAGGCACTGCGGCTTTTCCTGATGCTCTGACCCCTGCAGTGCTGGGCACATCTGGACTTTGAAGGCAAGAAGCAGAATTGTGAGAATTTTTTTTGTCCTAAATTTGACAAACCCTCTGTTTTTGGCTGCAAAGGGACCAGCCCTTGGTGTGGAGATGGGGAACATGGACGGGAAAACCGTGGAGGAGCTGAGCACCACCGAGTGCCACCAGTGGTACAAGAAGTTCATGACAGAGTGTCCTTCTGGCCAGCTCACCCTCTACGAGTTCAAACAGTTTTTTGGCTTGAAAAACCTGAGTCCGGCAGCGAACAAATACGTTGAGCAAATGTTTGAGACATTTGACTTTAATAAGGTAAATATTGCCCTTCCCACTCGGCCGTGCTGTGCCCCTGGGTCCCGTGTGCTGGGGCTGGGTGGGTGTGAGAGAGAAACTGCTCTGAGCATGCACAGCCTGATTTACTGTGGCCTCATAAATGGTAGAATCAGTTCTGGAACGTGAAAAATGCCAGCATAAACTCTTCACCCACTGCCTGCTCTGCAAGGACACAGAGACTTCTCCCAGAACTGATATTTTCCTTTTAAAACAGTGGGGTTTTATCTGGCAGTCTCTGATCCCTTTAAAATGAAGTGCCCTTTAATCCTTAGACGCTGGATGTTGTGACAGTGGCTGTGAGGACAAGGGCTGCATTCATGCAGGGGCAGTGAGTCCCCAGCACGGATCGGGCCGTTGGCATTGTTTGAAACTGTAAATGGATTGCACTGGGATTGATTTTATTCCATGGGATAAGGAGCTCGGGCTCCCCGTGGAGAGACTTTGAGCCCAGGCTGTGGCTGGACCCCAGAGCGGGGCAATCCTGGAGCTGGGAATGCAGTCCCGGAGCAGGGATTTGGGAATGCAGTCCTGGAATAGGGATTTGGGAATGCAGTCCCAGAGCAGGGATTTGGGAATGCAGTCCTGGAATAGGGATTTGGGAATGCTGCTCCCCCAGCTCAGGAGCTGTGCCAGGGAAGCAGATGGATGCTGTGTTTCCAACAGGAAACTGCATCCTCCTCTACTTGCAAATGACCTGAAATTGCACCTCCTTCGAGATGAGGAATCTATTTTATGGCAGCCCAAAGGGCTTAGTGGCATTCATCCCATTGACAAAAATGCAAATCAGGCCCCAAATCCTTCAGGTGTTTGGTTTGTGCCTTGGCCTTTCCCTTGCTCGCTGCCCCGTGTTTGAACGCGTGCCTGAAAAGGGAACTGATGCACAGGAAATCCTGCTGGGAATGGGGCTTAGCAGCTATTTGTACCTAATCTGGCTCCTGCAGCAGTGGGATAAAGCAGATGATCTCCTCTGGAACCGGCCCCGGGGCCGTGCCTTTGTTCATTGACAAAACCCAGGCTTATGCTCTGCCCCGGTTTGTAGTGGGAATCATGGAATCATTGAGGTTGGAAAGGGTCCGTGAGACCATTGAGCCCAGCTGCCAACCCAGCTCTGCCGGGTTCACCACGAACGTGTCCCCAGTGCCACCTCCACACGGCTTTTGAGCACTTCCAGGGGGGTGCCACAAACCACAGCAAGAACCATTTCCCTTCAAAGCACCCTGGGAACGCTCTGTGCTGGGCAGGAGGCATTTGAACAACCTTCTGGAAGCTGTGAGCACCATGGGCAGCGTCTGGGGGCCCTTTGGTGGCCGGTGAGCTCATGCAGGCAGCTGGGCAGTGGTGCCACCACCCTGGGTCCAGCTGGACACCTCAAACACCTGGGAGGAAAGTCAGAGATAAAACTGTTTGTGCTCCAAACGTGGAGCAGGTACAGAAATGGCACGGGGACAGAGAAACACCTTCCCAGCCCCAGATGTCAGCAGCGTGCTGGGGTGACTCCTGAATTTACTCCTCTCCTGGAAATGAGACCCCCTGGCAGAGAAAGGAGCTGTAGGTGTGTGCAGGCAGCATGAGGTTGGGTAATTTACCAGGGTTCATCTGTAGAAACCTCTCTGACCTCCGAATTCCCACTGCTTTGGGCTGGTAATTAATGCCTAGTGTGTTAATTCCCTGAGCACAGGCCAGCTCCCAGTCCCCAAGCCAGATCCACCAACCCAGTCCGTGCCTTCCAACATGTAACAGTCCAAGGCTGGACTTGATGATCTTGGAGGCCTTTCCCAGCCTTAATGATTTTATAATTCTGTGATTCTACAACATTTCTGCACAGATTCAGGTGGAACCTTGGCTTTCACCACTGTGCTCCATGAGCCCCTGGTCTCAGGGTGGAGGGACCAGTTCCAGGGAGGGCTTCCAGAAGTGACCAAGAGAATTCCTCACTGCCTGACTCTCTGCTTTTAATCTCACCTTAGCTTCTAACCTTCTGCTTTTAGGATGGCTACATAGATTTTATGGAATATGTGGCAGCTCTGAGCCTGGTGCTGAAGGGGAAGGTGGATCAGAAGCTGAGGTGGTATTTCAAGCTCTACGACGTGGATGGGAACGGCTGCATCGACCGGGCTGAGCTGCTGAACATCATCAAAGTGAGTGGGCTCAGCTCTCCCATTCCTGCCACAGATGGGCGTTGGGTGCAGGGACACAGAGAGGCTGTCACAGGAACTTCCAGCCCAATGAATTCCACGGTCAATTAGCAGACACTGCCCAAACCTGCTGCTGTCCTCTGCCAGTGCCTCCCACGGCCCTGGGACACACAGCAGCCCCTGGGCCTCCCCTGGCAGCTTGCTTAACCCTGTTCACTGAAACTGCAGCTAAGATAAGCACTTGAATTTAATCTAAGGGTTTTCAGAGGTGAATGGCTTCTGGCTTATCCCAGGATGCCCACTAAATCTTGTAAAGCATTGATTGCCTTTTTCGGTGATTTTAATCTCCAGCTTTTTACACAGGACTTATTCCTTTTGAATCCTAACTGCCTGAAAACAAGTTTTAGCCCTGAAAAAGAGTTTGGCTTTTCATGTCTGGTCACTTGGCCACTTGTTCTGGTGACACACAAACCTGCAGAGCGCTCAGTGATTGCCTGTGCCCCTCGTTCCCCCCAGGCCATTCGATCCATCAACCGCTGCAACGAGAAGATGACGGCGGAGGAGTTCACAGACATGGTGTTCGACAAGATCGACATCAACGGAGATGGTGAGGCCCTTCCCTGGGCACTGCTGCTGCTCCTGCCTCCCCCTTTCCTGCACCCCGGGCTGCCAGAGCAGCTCCTGCTGCTGGATGTCCCAAAACCCCAGGACGGGGAGAGAGGGCACAGGGCACAGGGTGGCTCCCTGAGAAGGTGGAGCTCCCCATCCCCTCTGGGCTGCCCGAGGGGACACTGCCCACAGCCCCTCCCGGGTGGCACCTGGGCAGGGCTTTGGGGCACAACACACAGAGCTGACCCCGATTTCGGGGTCTGTGCCCATGCTGGGGGGCGGCGCAGGGCGGGGCGAGGCCGCGGGCTCCAGCAGAGCTCTGTGACTCCCCTGCAGGCGAGCTGTCCCTGGAGGAGTTCATGGAGGGCGTGCAGAAGGACGAGATGCTGCTGGACATCCTGACGCGCAGCCTGGACCTGACGCACATCGTGCGGCTGATCCAGAACGACGGCAAGAACCCGCACGAGGGCGGCCAGGACGCCCAGGCTGCCCCGTAGCTCCCGGGACACTCTCCCTTGGCCTCCCCCTGGCACTGTCACCTCGATGGGGCCCTGGGGCTGCAGCTCCCGCTGACAGACTCTGTCCCTGGGCACCGGGCTGTGCCCGGGCAGCGAGAGGAGAGGCCTCTGCAGGGAGGGGGTGCAGAGCTGGGCTGGTCCCACACGGACCCGGAATGGCCTCGGGGCCTCTGGACGCTGCTGCTGAGCTCAGAGAGGGGACAGCCGGTGCTCCCCGGGCAGGGGAGCAGCACGAGGCTGTGCAGGTCAAGAACACACTGAGAACACCCCTAAATTCCCACCGAGGCCGTGGCCAACACCCCCTCAGCGGGGTCCAACCAGGGGCTGCCCAGGACTTGGCCCCGGTGAGAGGGGTCCTGGAAAAGCAGATCTAAACCTTCTCCTTCCATTTGTATTTCCAGAGCAAGACATACCCAGTTCTGGTCACCCCTTCCTCCATTCGTTACTATTTGCCCAGCAGTGATTAGTGATAATGTGAGTTAAAACATTAATGAGCTAGAAGAAGGGAGGGGTGAATGCAGTGGCTTCTCTTTGTTTAAAAGCATTAAAAACATCGAATGGTGCCTTTTTTTAACAACCCCCTGGACTGCAAGGAAATTTTTCTCCCTGAAGCGTCTGGAAGGGAGGAAGTGCTTCCAGATAAGCAGAACCAGCAGTGCAGTAACCTGAGAGGGAGAAGCGTTGTAGGACTATTCCTGCATGTTTTACCACCTGCAAAACGAGCACCAGGAGGTTCTGACCCCCGGGTCTGTGTGGGTTTTGGAGGGGGGAGCTGCTACAGAGGGGTGAGACAGCTCAGGAGTCCTGTCAGCTCCAGGTGGGAGCAGGGCAGTGCCCCGGGGAGCTCAGCCCCTGTCCCTCCTGGAGCCCCAGGCGGGGCTGCCAGCACCCCAAGGCACACCTCGGCCTCGCCCCAAAGGGCCCGGGCTGAGCGGGGCTGCGCCTCGGCCGCTCCTGCAGGGAGCCTCCTCACCCAGGGGAGCACTCCCAGGCGTGGTGAGGCAACCAGGACACCAGGAAGGATTTCTTGCCCAGCTGAGAGTTTTGTTATTTAGCACTGGGTGTTTCCAATTCATAACCAGCTTCCTGACCATTTTTCCTGTGTGTCTTTTTCATCTGACAGAGTTTTACCTGGAAGCTTTTGCACTTCCAGTCCTACGGTGAACTAATAAAGATGTTTTACAAAATTATTTCAGCTCAGGCTTCTTCTCTCTTCCAACCAATCCTTCTGTTTCCAGCAGGACAGACTTAGTGGATCACTCAAGTACGGAAACAGCTGCTCTGGGGTTGTTCTGGGGCTCACAAACCACAGCACCCCGGACAGGAGCTGTCCACTTGTCCACTCACAGTACTGCAAGAGGGAGCAGCTGCAACCCCTCATTAGAGGTGGGCTGAGCTGTTTACTCCGAGTGTAACTCTCCTTCTTGCAGCAAAACCAACACCCCTGCAGATGACCAGCACAACACTCAGAGCCCTCTGGCTCTGCACCAGCACGAGGAGGGAGCTGAGCTCAGCGTGGGCTCCCTGGGCACAGCCACTGTCAGCCCTGCCCGAGCTCCCCTCAGCCTCTCCTCTGCACCCAAGGAGCAGCAAGAATCAGCTTTGGGCAGCCGGATTTCTATTTATAAAGGCAAAGATATACCAAAAGGGCTGACCCTGTCCCCATCCCTGTCCCTATCCTCGCCCAATCCCAGTTTCATCCCTGTCCCTATCCCAGTCCCATCCCTGTCCCCATCCCGGTTTTTGGATCCCCCTGTCCCCATCCCTGTTCCCATCCCTGTTCCCATCCCTGTTCCCATCCCTGTCCCCATCCCTGTCCCCATCCCGGTTTTTGGGGCCCCTCTGCTGTCCCCGCGCTCCCGCAGTGTCCGCCCGTCCCGCAGCGCCCTCTGCCGGCCCCGCCGGGAGCAGCGGGAACGCGCCGGGACCGGCCCGGGACCTCAAACCGGAGAGAATCCCCCAAAACAGCCCCGGGACCCCAAACCCGAGAGACTCCCCAAAATATCCCCGGGACCCCAAACCCGAGAGACTCCCCAAAACAGCCCCGGGCCCCCAAACCCGAGCGGATCCCCAAAACAGCCCCGGGACCCCAAACCCGAGAGACTCCCCAAAACAGCCCCGGGACCCCAAACCTGAGCGGATCCCCAAAACAGCCCCGGGCCCCCAAACCCGAGCGGATCCACCAAAACAGCCCCGGGCCCCCAAACCCGAGCGGATCCACCAAAACAGCCCCGGGCCCCCAAACCCGAGCGGATCCCCCGAGGGCCCGGTGTGGAGCCCGCAGCGCGGTCCGACACCCACGGGAGGACACAAAAGCCTTTCGGACGCTTCCCAGGCCCCTTTGCCGAGGTTCCCGCTGCTCCGCCGCAGCCCCGGCGCTGCCGCAGCGCTCCCCAGGTCCCAGAACATCCTTGGGTGCAGGATCTGCCCGGGTAAAGCACTTGAGACACTCTCTGAGCTTCTGAGGAGCACTTAACTTAGAAGAAAGAAGAGAAAGGGAAGGAGAAGAAAAGAAAGAAAAGGAAAGAGAGAAAAAGAAATAAAGAAAAGGAAAGAAAGGACGGAACGGCAGGCACGAAGGCAGGAAGGAAAGAAAAGAAGGAAAATAAAGGAGGAAAGGAAGGAAAAGAAGGAAAAGGAGGAAGGAAAGGAAAGGAATTTTGCCATGGCACAGATGAACACAGGTGCTGTAAGAAAACCACTGAGACCACAGGCAGTCCCTGCAGTGACCAGCACGGGGCTGAGGGGGTCACTCTGGCTTTCCACAGGACATTTTCGAAGGGAACCTGCCCACAGGAGCTTGGGGAATGACCTGGACACAAACCCCACCCCGGGGAGCCGCCCCTGCCCAAACCTCAGCTGCACACAGAGCAGGCTGAGCACAGAGCTGGGTGCAGGATCCTCTCTCCTCCTCAGCCTGCCATTCCTGCTGCTCAGCGCTTGCTCCAGGGATGCATCTCCCAGAGTATTTTAGGATGTGATGCCTCCTTGGCTCCTGTTCCCTCTTCCCTTCAGCAACAGCCTCAGCTCCAGCTTTCCAGCCTGATTGTTCCACCTTCGGTCCTGCCCAACTGCAGGGCACCCAACACGGAGCAGATGGTAGCCCAGAAAGTCACGTGGCATTTGCCTTTCCAAGCCATCCTGGTTCCCAGTTTAGAGCAGAAAGAAATCCAATCAGTCAAATCCAATTCGAGCCGGGCCCTAAGTCTGGAAAATGGATTATGCAGAAAGCCTGACATCAACAGCCTGATGTGAATGTTGAACGAGGTTTGGGAGGAGATCAGGGTGTTTATAGCCAGGGCTTTAAAATAGCACCCAGGACAAAGCACCTTGCCATTTCTTGACCAAAGATTACACCATTGATCAGAGGAACATTTTTCCATCGGGTTCTGCCAGCTCTGACACAAACACATCCCCTGCACCTCCATCCCACATCTGCCCAGGCCACAGGACGTGGAACCATCCAGCTCCTGAACCCTCAGGGCTCCTCTTCCAGTCCTGGCAGAGTTACAGGAGGGGCACCTGCTTGCAGCAGCCAGCTCACTTCATTTTAAGCACCTGTTTCCAGTTCCATTGAGAAACAGGGGTTTTTAAATTATACTCTCATGGTTTTTGCTGTCATCACACGGAAGTTAAACAGAAGAGGCTCCTTCCCTACTTTGCAACAGCATCAGCATCTCTGCCTTATCTCTGTCTTACCCAGCTGTTCCACCAGCTCCTCCCCTAAATTCAATATATCAGACTCACAGTTTCAGTCAGATACTCAGGTGCTTACACAGGCCTTCACCTAATCAACAAATAAATGCTACGAAACAAAGGCTTTTAATAAATATTTCTTTATTTAATTCATGTTTTACAAAACTTCTACCAACATCTGTACAAGTGCTCACCAGGGGAGGGCTGCTGGCCCGGGGGTCCCCAAACAGCCCCTGCACAGCCTGGGCTGACCAGGTGAGCAGAACTGGAGAATTTGGAGAATTTCAGTGAAGCAGCAAAATGCAATCCTGTGAACTAAACAGCCTCCCTAAAACCGTGCAAGGAGCCTTGGTTGAAATGCTGAAATGTAAGGAATTCTTAGAGATTTGTATCCTCCAATGAAAATATTTTCTCACAAGCTGGAAAATCAATAAAAGTGATTGTTTTCATCCAGGCTCTCAAGTCAGAAGTCAGATTTTTCTTTCAGATCTTGGGCTGATAAACTGTTGACTGGAGAGAGCTTTGAGCAGCTGCCCCAGAGCAGCAGAGAGCACAAGTCTAATCAGCTCTGATAAGTCAGCACACGACAAACTGCTCGGTATTTACAGAGAACTCATAGAAAGGCTATTTCAAAGTGGAAATGTGCATGATCTGAACTCTAGCACTGATTGTGTCTACTCCTGAACACTTCCCCATGGAATTTAAACGCTGGGTAAACTGACAAGACCACAAACCACCAAACTAATCAGCTAATGACAGTTACTACCGTCCTAATTAAAGGCCACAAAAAGGGGTTGTAAATCTTTTCATTGGTATGACCTGGCCCACTGGTCCCATGGGAAAATGAAAATGGAACAGAAAAACTCATGTTATTTTCCTGGGGAGTTTTTTTCTTGTGCATGAACCAGTAAATCCAATAAAGGTGAAAAAAAATATTGACTCAACCCAAATTCTTTTCCCACATACATCTATGTACAAACACGGGTTAGAACAGCAGAGCCTGCAACTTGTGTAAATTTTATATCTGTAGTCTGGGGCTAAATTGAGTCCAGTGTAAAACCACTGTACTGGAATTTTTATCACTTTTTCCACTCTTCAAGGCCAGTTTGGACAGGGCTTGGAGCAACCTGATGTGGCATCCCTGCCCAGGGCCGAGGGGTTGGAAATCCAGGATTTTTAAGGTTCCTCCCAACCCAAACCATCCATGATTTATGATTGTGTGGTCCTGCACAAATCCTCTCATTGCAGAGACACTGCCAAGCACAACTCTGCTCTTCCCTCATCTCTGCTCCCACACAAAACTTTTCCCAGTGCAGTGAAAATCCGGGAGCTCCCTGAGCTCATCCGCTCCTCCCAGAGCAGGAAAAGCTGTTCCAGAGCGATGATTCCCTAAGAACCGGGGGCTCAAAGGGAGCTGAGTCACACCCGTGCCGTTCTGTGCTCTAAGTGGGGCTGTGAAATGTCAGGAGTCAGCATCCCCTCGGCCCTGAGGGCTCTGAGCAGGCAGAAGGAGCAGTCCCTGGTCCCCAGGAGGGAGAGGAAGGAGCTGCTGCTCCTGCCCAGCCCTGACATTCCCCTCAGCTCTGTGTTGTCCCGGCCGCTGCTCGGGTGCAATTCTCACTTTTGGTGGTTGTGTGTTGGTCTGCAGGGATGTGGCAGGAGCAGCAGTAAAGGCTCCAAAAGACACAGAGAGCCCCTGAACATCCACCCCAGGCAGAGCAGCTGTGCTGGGCAGAGGTGGGTGCTGTGCCTCTGCAGGGACGAGCCGTGCCAGCCCCGCTCTGGCCGGGGCAGCAGCACTGCCTGCCTTCCTCCCCTCCCGGCCCCAAACCCTGCTCACATCTGCTGCAGGAAGCCACAGAGTTTGTTCCTTGGGGTGTAACCAAAAAGCAGAGCTGGCAAACACAGGATTGTGTACGCAGCAAGACTTATTCATGGGCCAGAAACAGTCCCTGGGTACCAGCAGCGCTCAGCACGCGGGTTTGACACCGGGAGGCGGCTCCTCAAACCGCTCACGCTTTCATCTGGATGCTGAGATTGAATTAAAAAGGAAAGTCACTACCAGGCTAGAGGAAGGGTCACGTTTGGGAATCAGCATCGCGATTTCAGCTGCGTCAAACCCGAATTTTCTCAGAACAAAGCACTCTTTCTCCTCTGCTCAGTGATCCATCCCCCGGGGTTCACATCCATTTGCAGCATCTTCATCACCCACTTGTCCTTCCTGGCCCCATCAATGAACTCGTCAAGAGACAATTGTCCTGTGGGAGAGAGCAGAGGGACACGAGATGGGCAGTCAGAACAGAGATAAGAGAGGAGGAGGAGGGGGCAGGAAGCAATGCCATCTGTGTGTCAGATAAAATGCTAATCAGACACGATCTTAGGGAACCTCCCCCGCTCTGCCGGGCCAGGGGCTGTGACCCAGCGCACTCCCCCTGCCCCATCCCAACAGGAGGCTCCAGATGCTGCAGGGGCTCAGCCAGGCTCCTCCAGGACCGGCTCCAGTCAGGCCCTGCCGGTCCCAGGCTGGGTGGCACCAGTGTCTTCACTCAGCTCTTTGTGCTGGCACTGGCACCTGCCCTCTGGCTGCTGGGGGCTGGCAGAGGATGGCATCTGAGCGACATCAAAATCCAGCCCGAGCAGAGAGTCCTCGGTGTTTTACATTAAAACAACAACAAAAAAGATTTCACCCTGCTCCACCAGGATGCTTTTGACTCTGTGGAACAGAGCAGAACCAAACCCAGCAGTGTCCCTTGTGAGTAACACAAGTGAGCCCCGTGGTCTCTGCACAGCCACATCAAAGGCAGCCAGCCCAGCTCAGGGGGGCTCTCACCAGGCAGGAATGCAGCCTGTGCCATCCATCACTCACCATCCCCGTTCTCATCCACCAGCTGGAATATCCTGTCCACCACCTCCTCTGGTGTCAGCAGCGGGGTCCTGTCCTCCACGTCCGACCAACACACCTTCTTCAGCCTGTAGATAGACTGAGGGGAGCTCACAAATTAGGAAAAGGACTGCAAAGGGAAAAGCAGTGAACTCTGTATCATCCCCTCACTGTCAAGGTCTTTTTCAAAGGCTGGGAGTTTAACCTTTCTGGAAAGATCTGCCCCTCAACAGCCTCACATCTGGACTGGAACCTCTGACCTTGTGCCTACACTCGCTGCACATTAATTACCTCCTTTGCTCTGTGAAGCTGCCGCCCTGCTGTTCTTACTCATATTGCTCACACCTCAGGGCTCCTTTGCAAAGAACAAAGTGAGAGTTTCACAGATGGGAAAAATCATCAGCCTTGAGTGGGATTTTTTCCAACATCCAAAGCCAGGCACACCTGCACTGACCCAGCCCTCTCTGGGGAAGCTGTGTCCAGGCTGCAGATCAAGCCTGTCCTAGCTCAGGTTTTGACCCACAGTTTCTGCTCCTCTTTGCCACAGGAAAGGGTCAGATTTATCTACTCCTCCCGTGGCACCACCTGTCCATTGTTACCTTTACTGCTCGGGTTGAAGGGTTTTGTGTAAGGTCTTCCCAGAGAGAGGATTAGCAGTGGCCTCACAGTTCTGGGCAATTCTTGGCTGACCTCAAAACTCTAATGGGACGTGGCCCAGACAGGCCACCCTGCTGTCACACCTGCTGCTGCAGGTGACCAGCTGCTCACCCTCCCAGCCAGAAGGCCCTGCTGCCCACGGGGCAATTCCTGGCACTGCCCTTCCCTGAGATGCTCCCATGGGGATAAGCAGTGCTTCTCAGCCCCCTGAGCACTGCTGGCCAGGGGAACAGCCCCTGTGGTGCTGCAGCACAGCCACCAAGATATTTCACCTCAGGTAAGAGCACAGGTGCTTGTGCCTGGCTGTCTGCTCAGCCCCACAGCATCCTTCAGGCTGGAAAACCCTTTAGGATCATCCCAGCCAGCTGCTCCCCCAGCACTGCCAAGGCCACCCCCAACCCCTGTCCCCAGGTGTCACATCTACACAGCCCTTACAGCCCTGCAGGGATGGTGACTCTGCTGTCAGGGCTGGACAACACTTCCAGTGAAGAAATTCGTCCTAATAATCATCTACACCTCCCCTGGTGCCACTCGAGGTGATTTCCCCTTGTTGTGTCACTGGGAGGAGAGCAGCTCCCACCTTGCCAGCCAAACTCCTGAATCACTGAGAGGGCTCCTCTCAGAGTGCCCCCACAGCCACGGCTAAACCCGAGTGCAGGGCACAGCAGGAACACAGACAGGCACCTCTACAAAGGAATTTGGCTACTAACTGGTACCTCTGAGGGCATTCTCACCAGCCACCCAGCCAGGGCAGGGGGTGAAACCCTCCTCCCCAGGCCAGCACAGGGAACCTTGGTGAGGAGAGGCAGAAAGGAAAGGCAGAGCAGAGCTCCAGGCTCCCCAGCACCCAGAGGCTGCATCTCTGGGCAGCAGCAGGGCCAGGCTGGGCACAGCAGAGCCCTCAGACACCCAGCAGGCTCCAAACCCTCTCACCAAGGTCAGGCATTTCCAGCATCCACAGCGGCTTTGAAACCTGATTATCACAAAGCCCATAGGCCTCAGAAGGTTGCCAAAGAGCAGGGATTGCTTCAAAATGGGGTTGGGCAATGCCCACTTACCTCAACAATTTCCAGCAGCTCAGGTTTATCTATGCAGCCATTCCCATCCTTGTCATACACTTTGAACGTCCACCTCAGCTTGTGTTCCAGTTTTCCTCGTAAAACAAGGTTCAAGGCAGCCACATATTCCAGAAAATCAATGGTGTTGTCCTGTGGCAACAGAGAAGCAGCAGCTGGGTGACACTTAGCTGGGTGGAAAGGTGATAGAAAAGGGCTTCACAACTTCAGAAAGCTCTGTGGAAACTGCCAGAAGGATAATGCATGGGACAGGTATTTGTTTGGCACTTGAAGGAAGGTTTGCAGCAGCTCAGGAGCAGCAGCAGGCACAGCCACACCCCTGTGCACCCAGGCTGGGCTCCCTGCCCTGCTCCAGCATCCCTTAGAAACAGATCCTCTGTCCTGTTAGGAAAACTATAAATTAGGAATGGGACTTCATCTTTTATGCAGTTTGCTCTGCTACCATTTCTCCACAGCTTTCATAACGGAATTTGGGGCCTGAACCTTTCATTTTTTGCAGGAATTTGGGTTTTTACAACTCAGAATTCTGAGACAAGCATGACCTGCCAACATCTTCAAGGCCTTTTAAAATCCTTTCCCACGAACTGACTTTTGCTGCTGCTTCAACGTGATTTTGACCCTATTTTCAAAGGGAGCTTAAGGGAGATGAGTCGGTCAGAGATCAACAACCTGAGTCCCCTTTTCCTGTATTGATACAAGCAGCAAACATCCCCACAGCTGCAATATGATCCAGAGCTTCAGGAAAAGAGTAACTGCCCCATTTGGAACTGACCCCAGGCAGCTGAGAACCCACAGCATCCCAGGCTGCCCCTGGCAGCAGTGCAGGGCTGCAGGAACTGTGACTAAAGCAGAAACCCCACTTTCCCCAGGTGTCTCAGGACAAATATGGCAAAGGGAATCAAACCCAGAATGTCTGAATAGTTCAGCATTCCTCTGCTTCTGGAAAGCAAAGCTACAATCAGTATTTTATTGCAAAGCACCTGCTCGTACTTGATACACACACTTGCTCCAACACAGAACAAGCCTGACCAGGATTTTCCTGCACTGTAATTTCCCCTCTATCTCAACAGAGAAATATTTTTGCCATGTGGAAGCCTTGGCTATTTGAGAGTCTGACAGCGTGGCTGCCTAAGTTCCAACTTTTTAATCCCCCCTTAGTCCCTTAAGGGGACATTCTGACCTTAATTTGGGTAGGGACTTGAGCAGATCGATCCAGGCCAGCCTCTGCTCCCTCCCCTGGCCTGGCCCCCTCCTCAGTCCCATGCAGGGTGGGCACAGCCCAAACGCCTCCCCACTGCAGAGGGCAGACTGGGAAATTATGACACAAATAACTGCCAAACCTTCTGAGCACTTACCCCGTTCTTGTCAAAAGCCCTGAACATGTTCTCCACATACTCTGCTGCCTCCCGGTTGTCCTGCACCCCGAAGAAGCGCTTGAACTCGTGCATGAAGAGAGTCCCACTGGGACATTCCACCACAAATTTCTTATACCATTCCTGCAGCTCTGCAACATCAATCTCTCCTTGCTCTCCTTCAGCATTGGTGAACTGCTGTCCCATTTTCCTCCAGAAAGCAGGATTGAAAACAGAAGGAGAAGAAGAAAAACCCTGCCAAAGTCCTTTGTTCTTTTTCTTCCCTCTGTCTCCTGCCTTTCTCTGATGTCAATGCTGTGTCTTGCTATGTCACCTTCCCTTTTTTGTGCTCTATTTTCTTGTTCCTCCTCCCCTGCCCAGCTCCTGGCAGGTCTGTGCACTCCCTGGGAGATCTGAGAGTGGCTCCTCTGCCCCAGAGCACTGAGCACTGGGCAGGGATAAAAATAACTAAAGATCATTAGGAGATTCCCACCCATGAGCCCCAGAGACCTTCAGATGTTCTGAGCTGTGCCCTATTTAGGAGCAAACTCCAGGGGCTCAGGGTCTTCCTACACATTAATACCTCCCTGCCAAAGAATCTGGGAGCAGAGGTTCCCTTTACACACAAGACACAGCCCCATTCTCTGTCCTGTAGAGTTTTCTAGGGGAAAACAGGGGTTATAGGGGAAGGAACATCAATCTCTGCAAAGCTGGCTTGTATTGCCTGCCTGTAGGGGTTGTTCAGTGCTTCAGTGAGATGTGGCATAGGAAAAGCAACAACTGCAGAGAAAGAATCCTGAGAAAACAAACACTTCCATAAAAAAAACCAACCTGCTGATGGATTAAATTAATTGAATGCCTACTGTAGGCTGTTAGACAATTAGTGAAAGCACCTAGGTACACACATTTTCCTCTTATTGTCACATCTCCATCCTAAAGCTTTAAGCTAAAAAGAGCAGGAATTGCTTATTCCCATATTTTTAGAGCATATTCTCCTTCCTCTCTTTGTGTCCATGGAAATTCTCCTGCTTATCCCTTCCCCCTGAGCCTCATTTATTGCTTTGATTACAGACACAAAGTGCAGCCTGGGCTCGCTCTTTCTGTTCAGCACCACCCAGAGCCACAGCTCGGCCCCTCCTCTCAGCACACACAGGGTCCTTTCCTTCTCCTGAGGAGCCCCCAGCTTTTCTGCCCACCAAAGCAGCTGTTCTGAACCCAACCATTATCTGTGTCAGTGGAAAGAATGACCTGAACTATAAATGGGCCCAAGCCAGCCCAATATATTCATTAAGAGGATTGGAGCAGCATTAATAGGAAACCATAGATTCTCTTATCCTAATGCCAAGGCCCAGATGGATTTAAGCTGCTCACTTTTTTGGAACTTTTTCTGCTGTTGGTTAGGTAAGAAGAGCCTCTCTCACGGAAGAATGCTGCCTAAGAACCAGGCTGAAATCTGAATTGGACATTGCAGAACAGCAGAGCAATTCATGCTGCAGTGCAAGAGTGAGATTTGGTCTGAATGCCCTCACACCTGCAGTAACCCAGCAGTGGTCCTAAGTGTACATACACACATTTATATATTTATATTCATATACATACACAGAGGTTTGCAGGTGTATAATACAACCTTACACTTCTACATGTGAGGATACCCAGGCAAGGTTTGGTTTCACTTAAAAGAAGAGCAAAGAGAGGACAGAGGACACAGCAAGAGCCTGGAGATGGATGGGAAGGGCCAGAGAAGTTGCCAGAAAATTTAAAACTGTTCTATTTCAGTTAAAGCACTTTCATCTAATGATACTCTTGTCTATCCTCGTGCCTAGAAGAATGCAACACAATAATGAACTCAACCCTTCCTTTTGGGGGTGTTTCAGCTGAGCTTCAGCCCCTGACTCGGAGATGCCTCGTCCACAGCAGAGCAGCTCCAGGGCTGCTCACCAGAAAAATAACAGTAAATCCATCCCTCCCCATTCTCCTCTTCACTAGAGCTACTGGAAAGAAGACTTTGGTAGCCACAGTCATGTTTGTAAATTATTTTACACAATTTTTGGAATTATCTTGGCTGGTGAGGCCAGGAGTTCTCCCTGGGTTGCAATCAGCCCCAGGCCACAGAGGTGCTGCCAGGACAGGGTGGGAAGAGTTCATTTCTTTTTCCTGCAGCACATTTGGGGTGTTTGGGGTGTGCTGGGGTGAAGCCTCTCCACCATTTTGTGCTGCTCTCCTGCACGGAGCTGCCTGCAGGAATGTGAGTGCTGAGAGCACACAGCAAGACTCCACATGCCCAGGACATTGTCTTGACTCATTGCATAATTTTGTTTTGCCTTATGGGAACTTGGTGATCTGTTCCCAGGAGAGAAAATGGTTCCTTTTTGTTTTGATGACTGCAAACTTCTCCAGCTGGGAACAAAGGGCTGCAAGAGACCTGGAGTACAAAGCCCAGCTGCTGCTGTTGCAGGTATCATGACATACAATCGTGTTGATAAAATAGTGATATTAATTTGGCACTGAAATAAAGTAAATCCCATAGCTCCTGGTGTGAAAATTCCTCTGCACATCCTCTGTGTGCTCTGCAGCCTGCACTGAAAGAGCTGCTGTCTCTCAGGCAGCAGGATGTCACTTCATACGGAGCAGTTTATCAGCCAAAAGATCTCTTAATTTGATAAAAAAAACCCCAAAACAGATAGAGGTAAACATAGGCAGGGAGAAGTAAAAATAAAAAGAATAATTGCTAGAAAACACTCCAGGTCAGAGGCTGGAGCTGTCTGTCTGCCTGAAGGGGCAGGATCAATGCTCTGTGTGTTGTGTCAGAGTGAACACTTTGGATGATCAGTTACAGACAGGTAACATCTGATTGCACGTCCTGCCTCATGAGTTATCCCTGGATTATCACCTCCACAGCTCCAAAGCTGTGGAGTTTCCCAGCCAAGAGCATGGAAAAAGACAGCTTGTTTCCCGTCAGCTGCCTCCCCCAACGTGCTGCCACACGCTTCAGCACGGGCTGGTAGAAACTCAAGAGGAAAAAAAGAAACCACCAAACCCTGCAGAGGGCTGGGAAAACTCATTTGTTTGGCATCTGTGGGTGCTGGGAAAGCAGCAGAGGCTGTGGCAGAGGCAGCAGGGTGCTGGCAGGCACAGCTGCCTCCAGAGGGGACCAGCTGCAGAGAGACTGCAACAGGACTGGACCCTCCTCCCAGGCTGGAGCTCCCAAGCTGGAGCAGTCCTCACCCTGCTGCTTTGCCACACTGCTCCATTTTGTGAAATCCCCCAGCCCTGACGTGCCCCAGGACCCCTCCTGCGGGCTGGGCACCTCGAGTGTCCTTCCAGTGGGACAAAACCCTGCCCAGGCAGCTGCCAGCACTGCACAGACAGCCCAGGCAGCAGAGCACCGCTGCTGCCTCCTTCCCCAGCTCGCCAGCATCCCACCACAAACAAAGGCAGCCCAAAGCATCCCTACACTTCCCTGTGGCGGCAGAGAGGCGTGGACAGCAGGAATGCAGCGAGGATGAACGGCGGCTTTTGTGCTGACCCATCTGAGGAGAGATCAAAGATCCTTCAGAGCCTGGCCTGGAGCTCAGCCCAATATCTGCCTGTGTCTCTTCCCAGTTGCTCCCAAAATTGTCCTGCCACCACATGCTTTTATACAGCAGGAATAACAAGGGTGTTTTACTCCAGGAGCAGCTGTCCCTTCATTTACACATCAGGAATGGTCAGGTACCACTAAGGAAACCCATCTCACCCAGCAGAGAGTGCTGACCTCAGAGTGCCTCGTCTTGTCTTCTGCTTATTGCCAGAAAGATTTTCCTATGTGCTGACAAACTCCTGCACGTTTCCTCTGAGTGAAATTCCATGCTGAATGAAGCCTGAAATATTTACCTTGCACTTGGCATCCAGCAAGGCAAACTTCCCCGGAAAAATGGTGAATTGTTTTGTCTCTGTGTGAAGATCTCTAAGACTTTGTCCCGTTCCAAACTCTTGGCTCAGGACTGAGCTGTGGGTGTAAGTCAGCCTTCCCAAAGTCAGGTTCAGCATTTTCTATAGTGTTCGTGGTGAGAAGGAGAAGGGAAATTCCCATTTTTCTTCTGGATCATTGAAACTGAATGGTGAAGTATTGTATGATCCTTGAAACCAAGATTCACCACTGAGTCACGGTTCTCCACCTACGAGGAAAATAAATAAGACGCGAGGCTGGAGGGCAGGAGACTGCGGAGGGACCAAGGAGAAGCTGCTGAGCCCCTTCCCAGGGGTAGGTGTGACCCCAGGGCGGGGATGGAGGCAGGGAAGAGGGACGTTTTTATGCTTTTCAGAGAAAACACTCTGTACCTGTGGCTTTAATCAGAGCTGACTTCAGGGTTTGGCTTCATCCTGTGCTCTCATTGCCTGGATATGGATTTCTGTGGATGGATGGATGAATGGATGGATGGATGGATGGATGGATGGATGGATGGATGGATGGATGGATGGATGGGTGGAGCACAAGAGCAAATGTATTTAAGTTGTGCTAGGGGAGGTTTAGATTGGATATTTGGGAGAATTTCTTCACTGAAAGGATGGACAAGCATTGGAACAGGCTGCCTGGGGAAGTGGCAGAGCCACCGTCCCTGGAAGTGTTCAAAACCCTGCGGATGTGGTGCCAAGGGACACGGTGTGGTGGTGGACCTGGCAGTGCTGGGTTAATGTTTGGACTCGATGATCTTAGAGGTCTTTTCCAGCCTTGACTGTGATGTGATTCTATGACTCAACTTTGAACTGTGAAAAAGCCCAGGAACTTAATGTCTTCCTCCCAAAATATTCCATTTAAAAGGCAAAGATATCCTGCTTAAAAGCAAACTTGCTTTCCTAAATACTCCATTTACCAGGGAAAAAAAAAAATCCCGTTTGGAAGTTTGCTAAATATTCCATTTGACAGGAAAAGGGCCGCGGCAGAAGGGCGGGGATGCGGGGCGCTCTGCTCGCCCCGGGTCCCCTGGAGATCTGCGGAGTTTGGGGGAGATCCACGGGGTTCGGGGGGGCTGTGCGGGGTCCGGAGGGGCTGT
>WAAE01020938.1:27491-47456 GCA_013400495.1 Nicator chloris
CGCTGGTGGATGTGTCGGCGGCGCGGCGGCGCCCGGCGCTCTGCGCCCCGGCACAGGCCCGCGCCGTGCACGGCCACCTCGCCGCCCTCCTGGGCCACCTGCGGGACGCCGAGGCCGCCAGCGCCGAGCCGGTGACCGCCAGCGAGGTTGACCCAAGCGACTGGAACCTGTGCACCGTGGCCGGGGTGCTGCTGGGCTACCCCGCCGTGTACACCTTCGCCGAGGGCGCCGAGAACTGCCTGGCGCTGACCCCGCTGCGGGTGTTCACGGCCCAGGCCTCCTGCCCCCGGATAAAGGATGGGCTCAGGGTCCAGATCTACTCCTTCAGCGTCCCGGAGAGCCTCTGCGCCGAGCTCGGGGACGTGCTGGATGCTTGGCGCAAGGAGCTCCAGGAGGCTTTCAGTGCTCAGAGTGATTTTGTGGATCTCTGCATTTCGAGCGAGGTCGTGTCTCTTCCAGCGGTTGCCTTGTAAAACACGAACATACTCTGACATTTTAGCCTTCCTCCCTGCATCAGGGACCAAGGCAGAAGATCAGTTCCCTGTGTGTCCCCTGCATCTCTCATGGTCCTTGAGCACTGAAGGCTGAATTGTGACAGTCACTGCAGGCCGGTGGCAAAACCAAATACACGTTCTTTAAAAAAAAGTGTGTGGCCATGTGTGCTCCCAGCTGCTCTGCGCCCTCAGTCCTGCCTGCCTGCACATCACACCCTGCAAAGTCAGCGTGTATTTATTTGCAGTGGGCAGCTGAAGATTAATAAATGATTTGAACACCACGGTGCTTTGAATTAGTGAAGTTTATTGTAGGCTCCATGTGTATTTACTACATGTATATTATGTGTATATTTCAGGTATATTTACTTCCCATGCCAGGTGGTGTCATGGCCTGCGTTGTATCTGGGCCTGTACATGAATGAAGGGCAAGTGCTGCTGTAAAACCTGCACAGTGCAGCTGCAAAAAGGACTTTAAACCCCTCTCTACAATGAATTCATGTGATGCTGGCAGTGAAAGGGAAGCAGGTGGCTGTGGGGATGCTCGGCCACAAGAGAGGCTGGAGGAGTGGGATAGAACAGGGCCTGGTGGGTGTGAGGTGGGAGAATTGCTCAGGACACATGAGGGGACTGTGCTAAAGAGCCCCCTGAGCTGGGTTTCTTTGTCGGGTAAGAGCAGAGATGGCCCAGGGTGAGTACCTCCCATTTAGGGAGGCAATAAATACAGGAGGAGACCTGGAGGGGCACAAAAGCCAGGCAGGCTGGATGCCAAGGGCACGGGTGCCCTGTGTGGCCAGAGGGGCTTTGTCCGTCGGTGCCTCAGGGCCTGGGCAGTGCAGCCTTCAGCAGGAACAGAGTCCTGAAAGCAGCCCAGGGGAGCAGGGATGTCCCCGTCCTCGTGGGAGTTGTCTGGAGTGAGACGAGCTCAGGATACGAACCCAGTGCGCACATCCAGAACAGCAGCAGGGGCGGTGGGGTCAGGTTGCTTTGGTGAAGCAGAGGTCAGTTCCCGCACTGAAGTCAGTCATCAAGGAGCTCCTTCACAGCCTGGAACTCGCAAGGAAGGTGGCGATGGCCACTGCTACCACTGCCACCAGGAGAGGGATCCAGGGACCGCGCTGTCTCTGCCAGGAGAAGCTTGTGTTACTAGGAGAGTGCTGGGGGATGCCACTTCTCATGACAGCCCTAGCAAACACGTCATTCACCCCTCTGCACGGCACAAAGGAGGGGGGATCAGTCCCAGCCGATGGCAGCGGTGGGGAGGGGGCTCCCACCTGTGCCTGGCTGCCGTGGGAGCGGTTGAGCTCGTCGCGGCACTGGCGCAGCCGGGCCAGGCAGGACTGGTACTCCTCGCTCAGCGCCTCCAGCTCCCCGCGCAGCTCCGAGCACTGCAAGCACAGCAAGGGGCTCTCTGCAGGAGGGGTCCCCGGGGCTCTGCACACACCCAGAGCGGCCGGGCTGCTGCAGCGGCTGCAGTGCTTCACCCGCACCGGGGCACGGCCCAGCCCTGCTGCCTGAGCATCCTCGTGTACCTGCAGGGACAGAGCACAGCTCAGCGTTACTGCAGCCTGGTGCTGGGGCAGTGCCCGGCCATCCCACACCTGCCTCCCTCTGCTGGCAAAGCCACATCACGGGGGAAAAGGAGCAGTAGTGACTTTAATGACCACAGGAGTGTGCAGGTCAGGAAGATGTGGAATGCAGACTCCTGTCAGGGTTTGCTCCTCAATCTGCAATTCCTTCTGCGTTTCACTGATCCTGACAACAATTCCTGACAGTCCTTGTAACCCTCTGAGAGATGGGACACATGGGACAGGTGCCTTGGTTGTGCTGCACAACCCCAAATCTCAGGGATGGCCCCTTTTCCTGACCACAGAAGGAGTGAGTTCTCCCTGACACTGACGAGCAGAGCACAGGCAGCAGCTGTGGAAAGAGCTGCCTGTGCCCAGAGGCTTCAGGAGCCAAAGTGGGGTGTCTTGTCCCCCCCAGGTGTTCCCTCTTGCTGTGACTGTGCTTTATAAACCCCTCCTGGGAGCTGCTGGGTGATACCTGGTGGTGCTGGTGCCCTTCGCTCTGTGGGTTAGTGTGACAAGCTCTTCCCCTGTGTGGCTCTCAGCTCTGCTACAGTAAGTTCTAATTTATTTTTTTATACGTGTTTTTTAGTGACTCCTTGATGGCTGAACACTGCTATAAGAATTGAGGGGCTGTTGGTTGGCAGAAGGTTGGTTTGATGGCAAAGTGTGTGTAAAAGGCTGTAAAGCTTTGGTTGGTTGGTTTTTTTGTATAGGCATTGCTTCTGTTAGCAGACCCTTCCTGNGTTTTTTGTGCTGCAGTTGTATAGGCATAGCTTCTGTTAGCAGACCCTTCCTGTTATTTTTATTGTTGTTGTTATTATAAGCATTTTACTTTCCTCCCTTCTTTATGCTCAGGGGCTTGGTTCTTAAAGTGTGTTTTTGGCTTTTCCTTATGAGGCTGCTGAGGCTCTCCTGTCTGTGAGAGCAGGAGTGGGTTTGTACAGGGAGAGCTCTGCTCCTGCAGCTGAGGCTGCTGCAGCTGAGGCTGCTGCAGCCCTGTCCTTGTGTGTAGGTGCTGCAAGAATGGCAGCAGGATAAAAATTTATGGCAGGTAACCCTTACAGGAGCTTTGGTGTGTGGGGTTTCTGCTGGAGCTCTTGCACCAGCAACAACCGAGTGACTTCCTCACCTCGTTCTCCTTTGCTGTGAGCTGGGATGTCCTTTTCTGCATCTCATCCTTCAGCCTTTCCGTTCCCTCCTCCTCCTCCTCGGGGCACTCTAACAGAGCGATTTGTTTTTCCTTGGCAGGAGTGAGAGGTGGGGTCTGTGTGGTGAAAACCTGGTCTAGAAAACAGTCAGGCTTCTGAAGAGAAACAGCTCCAGGCTCTGGGCTGGCTTTAGCTCTTGTTTACTGAGCACAGTTTAAGGACAATAATTGTGTGCTATGCACAAAGCAGAAGACACAGGAGCTGAGTTTGCTATCACAGGCCTGTCTCTGCTGTAGCGACAAGTTCGTCATCTTAAGAGCAATATTTCTAGTTAGCTGCCAGAAATGGAGGGGAGGGAGTGATAAAATGCTTTTTTAATTACTTTCTTTTTATCAAGTACAGCTGTAATCGCAATTATAAACTGGAGTAGAATTTGCAGTGAAATCCATTTATTTTTTGAAGTGTTTGCCATCATAAATACATTTGTTTTAATGTTAGCTAGCAAAACAATTTGTTCTGTGTAGCTGTAAAATAACCCTTTATTCTAAACCACTGTAGACTTTTCCTAGAGTCAGGGTAGTGTTCCTGTGTCCAGGGGGTGCTACGTGGGGGTTACAAAGTTTGCTGACCTTTGCTTTGCACTGTCACCTCCTGGCTCTTCCCTTGGTTGTTCTGGTTGTGGATCAAGTCTGGGAACACAAAAAGCAACATTATTGTCTACAGCACTAGAGGAGGTCTCTGATGCTGTGCATTTCTGTGTTACTTACTCTGTAAATGGCTGATTGTTGCCTCCAATGTTACCTTGTGCTCTTGTTCTTTTTGCAATTTATCTGAAATAAGGATAGAAGGAAATCAAGGTTGGTGTAAATCTTTTTCTGTTCTCCACACGTGTGGAGTAGAGCAGGTGTTGTTGCCTGCTCTGGACTTTCTTCTCTGAAGGGATGTGATTTTTAGCTGTTTATTGCACATTTTCGGCAGCTTTTTCTCTTGTGCCTTGTGTTCAAGTCATTTATGGTTTATTTTAAAGGTGTTCATGCCAGACCTGTTATGAGATTAGAACTGCAACCCACTTTCTCTTCCTTAATTATGTTTTAAAATAGCCATGTGTGAGTTTGAAATACCGTCTGTGAATTTCCTTGCCTTTGTCTGAGCTGCTGCTTTAGGGCATTATCAGCTCCTCTGTAATACAACATCACACAGCACCCAGGCTGCGGTGCTGTGTTAATGGTCTGGCAAGGGGGAAAAGTCCTGATTGGAGCTGAGGACACATCTGAGACTGTGTTAATGGTCTGGTAAGGGGGAAAAGTCCTGATTGGAGCTGAGGACACATCTGAGACTGTGTTAATGGTCTGGTAAGGGGGAAAAGTCCTGATTGGAGCTGAGGACACATCTGAGACTGTGTTAATGGTCTGGTAAGGGGGAAAAGTCCTGATTGGAGCTGAGGACACATCGGAGGTTTTATTCAGGTCTCCCAATACATCCTTTCCTCTAGCCAAGTCACTTCTCTGCACTCTTTAATCTAGTCAGGAACAACTTTTGGAGGCCTTAGGCAACCAGAAGCTTTTGTGGCAGGCTGAGGTGTGCAGCGCGTTGGAAGTGAGCCCCGCGTTCATGCGGCCCTAAGCACCGTGGCTTTAGGAGCGTTTTCCTCGTCCCTTCCCAGTTTTTGGAGGGCCCTGCCCGCCGCGGCCCCGGGTACCTTGGATGTGGCGGATGTGGCCGGCCTGGCGGTCGTTGTCGCAGCGCAGGGCGCTGGCTCTGTGCAGCAGCTCGGAGCGCTCCTCCCGCAGCGCCCGCACCTCCCGGCTCAGCCGCTCGCTCTGCGCGTCCGCTCGCTGCGGAGGCCGGGGGCAGTCAGAGTCTGCTGGGGCTCGGGAGGCGGCACAGCCCATCCCGTCCTGCCCCCAGACCACCCTCCGCCGGCCCAGGGTGCTCCGAGCCCCGTCCGACCTGGCCTCGGGCATTTGCAGGGATGGGGCAGCCGCGGCTGCTCTGGGCACCCCGGCAGCAGCAAAATCCCAGAGCAAGCTGCTCCTGCAGGGAACTGGCGTACCTGGAGCTCGCTCTGTAAAGCCTGGAAGCTGTTTTTGAGCTCGGTGTGTGCTGCGGTCACCTTGGTCAGCTCGGCTTTGAGTGTGGCGTCGTGCTCTTTCCAGAAGGCGAGGTCCTCCCGTGTCTCTGCCAGGCTCCTCTGGAGAGGAGAGCAGGCACCCAGGGGTGTGTGTGACCCGGGGCCTGGCGGGTGGTGCCAGCCTGCCCTGGGTGACACCAGCTGGGCTGCGCTGGCTCCCCCAGCAGCAGGACACAAACACCCGTGCGGGGCTGATGCCATCTGATGGACAGAGCCGACACGGGCAGCGCTCCCTCTGGAACACGTTCCTGTGCTGCCGGCAGGCTGGAGAAGCCTGCTGGTGCTTGGGATAAAACTCACTTGTTGTTCTGCAAATACCAGTTATCCTGTGGGTCAAAGCAACTTGCTGCCTCTTGGGGAAAACCTGTTTTCATATAAATGAGCAACTCCAGAATAAACGGCTCTGGAGGAGGCCTCGTGCCCCGTGTCTGTGTGCAGAGCAGGGAATGGCCCAGAGGGATGCTGGGGCAAGAGATTGCAATTCAAGCTGACGAACCCGAGCACATTTCCCCAGCTGTGAGCTGTGACTTGATGTGCAGAGAGCACAGCTTGCATTAAAGCTGCTTTGGGCTTTGCTGAGTAGCTAAATCTTCAAATTTTTTTTAATCTTTGCTTTTAATGGTATGCCTGTCATCACCTTTCCCTGACATGTGGGTGGTCTTTGTCACAGTTGGACTAAATTAAAGCCAAGCCAAGGGTAAGACGTGTTGCTCACCTGAGAGTTTTGCAGCTGCTGCTCTGTTTGGAGTTTGTCCTCCAGCATCTTCTGAAGAGCCTCTTTTGCCTTCTGCTCATAGGTCTGCTTCTGGTCCTCCATCTCTATCAGGATCCTCTTCACACACTCCTTTGAGTAACTCTTGAAAGAAAGAAAGCTTGAAGTGCTTATCTGTCAGATCCCTGACCTTGCTAAACCTGAGTATTAGCAAACCCAGAGTGTGTAGATGCTACTGCTAATGTGCTGTGAAGCATTGCTTCAGCAAAGAGTTAAAGTCCTTTTTGGGCAGGTGTCTGGTCAGATTGATGTAGAAACTGAGACCTGACTCACAAGGCTTGGTTTTTGTTTTCCTGCCTTTCCTCACCTGGGTTTGTCATTGAATGAGACATTACCTGGGTGCAGGCCTCCAGCTGATTTTCCAGCACCCGTAGTTTACACCTCAGTTTGTCTTCGTTCAGCTGACCCTGGGGAAAAAGCAATTGAAGTGAGGTGTGAAATGATGAGCTGCACAATGTGCCCCCAATGTTTTGTTGGGTTGTGTTCTGATTTATTTTCTCTCTTCATTTGTAATCAGATCAAAGTCTCTTCAGTGCTGAGAGCTCAAATAAACCTTTTCAGCCTCAGAATAAATGGGCTATGGGGGAAGTAAAGCTCATGGATTGAAAACCTGTCCTGAGGCAGTCTCTCTGTGCAGGTGTTGGCAGTGACGTGACAAGTTAGGAGCGAGGGGATTTGGGGTTGTTCTGGTTGGCTTTGGCAGGAATGCAGCTGCTGCCTGTCCCCACGGATACCCCTGTTCTCTGCTTGTGCTCCCTCCCTGCCTCGAGCTCCAGCTGCTGGAATGGTCTTGTCTCACTGCTTTCCTTAGAAAATAGCTTGGGTCTGTGTTGCAACGTCTGCAGTTGGGCAGGGGGATCGAGGTCACTGATGATTCATTTCCCTCTCTATCATCATCTCTCGGTGTTAGTCAGGCTGCTCAGGCTTTGTGGAAGCAGGCTGCATGCAAATTGTAATAACGTTTCTAGCAAAGAGTTCACGTAGGCTGTTTTTCCACCACCAATATCCTCTCTGCCCACTGCTGTTTGAAGTCACGACTCTGCAGAGAAACTCCTTGATGTTACAGGAATAGCTGCCAGACCCGAGCAAAACTCCCTGGTGCTTTAGCACTGTTTAAATTTGCACAGAAGCACGTTTACAGTCCCAAAGACTAAATCTTCCCAGTTCAGTTGTTGGTGCAAAGAACTAAATGCTCTTAGTAAGTTGGTGGAATTTTGAAAAGCAATTTTAGATGTGCACTATTCTGCCCAGTTTTCCTCAGTGCTCCTCCTCTGTTGCCTGCACAGGTTCCAGCTGCTGTGCACAGATGTGGCTGTGCCATGCTCCAGGCAGTCAGGCCCTTCCTGTGCTTTGGAGCAGAAGTCGTGGAAGGGTTTGGGTTGGAAGGGGCCTTAATCATAACAGAGCCTCACTGAGCATCATCCTTCATCTGGCAGCATTTCTGAATCAGCTGAGCAAGTTTTCAACTGGTGGGGGATTTCAGGCACAGACCTGGGGTAGGAAGGTCTCTCTGACCTCCAAGTGAAGTCGTAGGAGGGGGGAGGAACCAAATGCTTTGTCCCTGCAGCCTGACACCCTCATCCTCCTGCAGAGCATTCACTTGCCCCATCAAGCCACAACCACACATGAACAGCACCTCAGAAATGACTCTGGCCCTTCCAAGAGTCACTGCCATGTCATTCATAGGGATGCAACAGCCCATCTTTGAAACCCAAACTGTTAGAAAGGTTAAAAGCTGCTGCAGCAAACATTTGGCATCTCAGCCGAGGCTGGAAAGGGGCAGCCAACCCTCACTTTCCATGGCACAGCGTTATGGGGAAGGCTCCATCCCTCCCTCCCTCCCTTTGCCAGCACCCCCTGCAGAAGCCCCCAGCCCCACCTGCCTTGTGGAATCCCCTCCAAGCAGCAGCAGCTGCCTGTTGGCTCCAGCACTGGGGGGCTGTTCAGGCTGATGGAAAGCTGATTCTCAGGCTGAGGGACAGCAGTGTGCAAGAGGCAGCAGCAAAGTCTCTCCTGCAGCAGGGGCAGGGAGCAGCAAGGAGCACCCACCTGTTTTAATCTGAGGTTTTGTGGCCACTTCCTGCCACTGTGGCTGGGTGTTTTTTCCTGCTCACACTTTGTTGAAGAAGCGAGCGAAGGCGGAATTTTCTGAGCACAGGATGTCTGACACAAGCTTTTGTACCCCCTCACCCAATCACTCACCTCGCTGCCCCAACAGAACTTTCAAACCACTTTTTTTTAAAATGCCACAATGCATGAATTATGTGATTTAATGATCCTATAAGAAAGCCTCCTATATTACATAAAATGAATCATCTTAATTTTGCATCCTCATAGAAGGAAAAAAGGGCCCTGGTTCAGGGTGCCCAGAGGATTTTTTTTAAGCTGTGGGGAGACAGTTTGATGCCTGGCCATGATTCAGTACCCATGGCCTTGGTGTTGGGGCTCTGGCCTGTGTTTGGGGCCCAGAATACACCCCTGAAACGAACAGGGAGGATAACCCTGTTATTTCTTCCCCACTCACTGCTGTTTGCTTTTATTCAAGGAACAGTGGGAAAGGCAAGCTATAAACCCCCAAACCTTACGGAATAATACAGATTTTTAGCCTCGGCGTTGATCTGAAAGCAAAGTGCATTTTGTAAGAATCTCTTGGGGCAGAAAAGGGAGAATTTCAGGCCAAGTTCCCCCTGTTCTCCCAGGTTTGTCCCACCCTCCCTAAGCAGAGAAGAGACAGCGAGGCAGGGGAGCCAGGGGGAGGTGATGAGGGGTTCTGCAGCCCTCAGGTACCTGCCAGGATTTCTCTGATGCCTGGAGCAGAGTGGACAGAAGCTCCTGTAAAATCACCATCTTCTGCTTGAGCAGCAGCTCGCGGTGCAGGGCCTCCTGTGGGCAGGGGGGACGTGGTCAGTGGGGCCCAGAGCCCCCAGGCCTGGGCTGGGCTGGCCCTGCCTGGGGGCTCCAGGCCTTTGAGGTCTCTTGGCTTTTTTTGGCCATGTTAAAAGTGGGCTTTTAACACCCCTTCATTTAGCAATATTAATACCAATTTAAAAAGTATTCTTCTTGGTGAAAGCCAGCTGTCCCAGTGGGTGCTGAGCACTGTTTGGGACCTACCTTCAGGTAGTTGGAGAGCTGTACCATTTCCTGAAAGGGAAAGGGCATAAGTTTAAAAACAGGATTGTTTCAGATTATAAACGTGTCATGAACTTGCTACAAAATTCTAAATATTTTTAAATAAAAGTGATTTAACAGGTGGAGGAGGAGATCCTGCTGGGGTCCATTGGGCTAGTTTTCCCAGGGAAGGGGCAGTATTTCTACAGCAGTTTAACTTTCAGGAGTTCCAGGCTGGTCATTACCTGTGCCTTCCTTACCTTATTTAAAACTGCTATTCCCCAGCTGAAATGAAAAACAAAGCGTGTTACTGAGGGGGCAGGGAGGGGCTTCAGCCTGGACACCTCCTCCCAAGCGGAGCTGTGAGTGTCTGAGCAGCAAACCCGGTGCCTTGGGGAGGGGGAGCACCCTGGGGCTGCGGCAGCTGCTGCCCGGGGGGTTCCCAGGGATGGGGCAGGAGCTGCTTACTCTGTCTGCTGGCTCGAGTCTTTCAGTCCTGAGCTTGGCGTTGGGAGGGTCTGGGTTCCTGTGGAAGCGAAGTGAGAGGGTGTGAATGATCCCCCTGAGGGGCCTGCATGTCTTTCCATGGGGGTGTCCATCCCAGCTGGCTCCCGATGCTCCCAGTGTAAACAGTGTGCAGTGACAGCTCAGTGGGCACGACAGGCAAGGAAATGCCCTGCATGGACAGAGCAGCAGCATGGAAGTTATCCTGCAGTGAAGTCACCCCCCTGGCTGATCTTGGGACAGCAACAGGGCAGCCCTGGGGCAGAGCAGCTGCTCAGCAGCACTGCTGGTCAAGCTGTGGGCTGGTTTATCCTTCCCCAGGAAAAACATTGCTAATTCCTGCAGGGAAAACTCAGCCTGGGGCGGGGATGCTGGCTGGGGAGCTGCCAGCTGATCCCAAACAGCTCCATGGAGACGTGAAGGTGGGAAGGGAATATTGTGTTGGGAAAATCTGAGCGTCCCTCACGTACCTTGGGTGTTGAGAGAGTCCCCTCGTCCCTGAGGGGTGCTGAGGCTCAGCAGGGACTGAGCAGGGGGGAACGTGGGGCAGCTCCTCGGGGGCTGGAACGAGAGGGCAGCTGGAGTCAGTGTCTCCCCAAAACAGGCTGAGGGCAGGGGCTGTAGGTGAGGGGCAGCAAGGAGATGCCAAGGGGCCGTGCAAATCCACAGGGATCTGCTGCTTTGGCTGCAGCAGCTCCAGAGCTTTGTGGCAAAGTGGGGGAAAGCTGCTGACTGTTGGGATGAGGGGAATGACACCCCCAGAAAGGGACAGGGGGCCAGGAGCTGGGCCCTGGGGTGGGTCTCTGCTGCCTTGGAGCAGAGGTGCCAGTTCTGCTTCCCCGGGCTGGGGCCTCGTTGGCTCTGCACAGCTCAGCAGGGGAAGGCTCCTGCACGTCGGTGCTTGTCCAGATTCCTGGGGCTGAAGCTGCTGAACCAAGCAGGAGATGAGTGATTGCTCTGCTCACTCTGGTGCTGTACAGGGAGCTCGAGGTGTGTCTGTGTAAATCACCTCGTCTCTGCTCACACAGCTTTGTGAAGCCCCAGGGTGTACCAGGGAATTTTACACAGAAATACGTTTACAAGGAGATCTGTTTGGCTCTGCCTGGGGTGTTTTGCACCCTTCCAAAGGTGTTCTTGAAGGCAGGGAGCCCTCTGGGTTCCTGTGTGGCACAGGGTGGGTAATGAGTGCCAGGGAGTCTCCTGCCTCCTCCACCCTTCCTGCTCTCATCACAGGTGATGGAGGGAAGTCAGGTGGCTGGAGCTCACTTATCAAGGGTAAAAATAATTTGTGTAAGTGCAAAACTGCAACCTGGCAGCAAAAAGGTGGACTTGTACTGGGAGAAATGGCAGAAAAATCTGCACGTGGTTCAGGGCTTGGGAAACGGGAGAGGAGCAGGGAGGTGACAGTGTCCCCACGCCTGACTCTGCAGTTCGTAGGGAAATGCACGTTTTTGTCTGTACACTGCATTTTGGCTGGATTTTGACTCGGATGCCGATGCTCTAGTGGTGGCTGGAGCAGGCTGAGCTGAGCTGTGCTGCAGGGCAGGTGTTACCTGGAGCAGGATGCTTGGTCTGGGCTCCACCCGTGAGGAGGGGTCCGGAGGGGTTCGTGCCTCGGGCTCTTGTCCCGGCAGGGTCCCCCCGGCCTCGCCAGCCAGGTTCCTCCTCCGGAGGAACTCCGTGTGCCGGGGGCCGTGCGCCGGGCGCGGGGCTGGCCGGGCCGGGGGGCGGCAGGAGGTGACATTGTTCCTGCAGCGCAGCCGCTCCCGCGCCTCCTGCCGCCGCTCGCTCCGCTCCTCGTAGCTCTCGCCCGGGCGCCGCTGCGGCCGAGCCCTCCTGGGCATGGTGGCCTTGTCCCCTCGGGGCCTCTGCCCTGTGGAAGCAGGGCAAAACACAGGGGCTGAGCGAAAACCAACCGTTTGTAGGGTTTGATGGTTGTGGGGTATGGGGCAGTGCTCCTGAGTGTCATTTACATGTAGAATACTCCCGTGCTTTTTAGCTTGTATTAAAATCTGCTCTGTAATTCTTGTCAGTGTCCTTGTTGGTAGCTGTGGGGTGCTCAAAGCTCATTCTTGGTGCTGTCTTTTACTGTAGGGGTCTCCTTTGAGGGTGAGAAGCATTTTTGGGGCGGTCAGCTCTTGCCCTGGGTGGGGAAGGTGCCCACACTGCTCCAAATGCTGAGTGTTTTTCGACTCATTTTGCTCCATTTTAGAAAAGGCCCAGTTGCATGTCCTGCTCAGTCTCCACTCATCCATCTCTTCCCATCAGGAAAACCTCGGCCCTCTCCCACCTGTGCTGCCCTGGCTTGCCCAGCCTGTCCCACGGCTGTAAAAGCCTCAGTTCGCCAAAATTGCGCTGAAAAGCAGGATAAAGCTTAAAGAAACACAGTCCATTACTCACCCTGGGCTGAGCAAACCGTTGAGGCTTTCTTGACAAGCCAATGCTCTATTTCCTCCTTTTGTTACCCCAAATTACCCTCTCTAATTAAACATGTCCTCTATCTTTGCTTTCCAAGCTGTTACACATCTTGCTGCAAGGGAAACCAGAAGAAAACCTGTGCTTCTTGCTGGTTCACGTCAGTTTCCCGGTGCCAGCTGTGTAGGCTGAAAGTGGGGTAAAAAAAGAGGAAAAAGGTGCCTGGTGCTGCTTTTAGCCTCTGCTCCCTCCAGCCCCAGCAGCCTGGTGCTGTGGGTGCTCCAGCACTTACCTGCTGCCAGGGTCCTGTCCTGCCCCTCGAGTGCCGTGCCGAGCCGGGTGTTATCGGGCAGGAGCACGCCCCAGCTGCCCTCTTCATGCCACCCACCTCATCTTGTGCTCCGGCTCTTTTTCTCTCTGTCAAACAGGAAACGTTGCAGCTGCGGCCGAGCCCCGGTTCCTGTGGGTGCTCCAGCCCGGCTCACAGCAGGACCGGGCTTATCTTGGGAGCCCCGGGTGTCCAGCCTGGCTCTGAGCACAGCCAGCCGTTATCTTGTGGGGCATCTCCCCTGCTCTGTGGCACAGAGGGCTGAGCGCTGGCTCACGGAACTGCTTGTGGCACTCGGGGACGGAGTTTCCCCGAGCGGCTTTGGGGCAGAGAAATCCAGACTTAGGGAAGTACAGTAATGCTATTATTGTAAGGCTTCTTACAGATTGGAAAGAGGGGGGAAAAGTGTGTTTTGGCAGCTGAGGAGAGGTCAGGAATGGCAGAAATTCGTTAAGGTCTTTAGAGAAGTGAAAGCTTCGCTAATGCAAATCGGGAGGAGGTGGTTTTCGCCAGCTGGGCGCTGATAAGGGTGCCCTGCCCTGATAAGGGTTCCCTGCTTGTGCACGTGGAGAAGGAACACCCGGAAGAGCAGAGATCTCAAAGTGACATTGGATTTATTTTTGCAAAGACTGGCATAGAAGGGAGGTGTGACAGAAAATCTCCTCATTCAGAGACTCTCGTGGCTTTGGGTGGTTTGTGCTGCTCGGCCCAAACCCTGGTTCTGAGCCAGGGCTCAGCTCAGCCGCCTCGGTGCCTTTCCAGAGGGAACAGTTTCTGCAGGTTGAGCAGGAATCCTGCTGGTGAGCAGGACACTGGCAGCAGATGCTGCTGCAGCACTTCTCTGAAGTGCCTCCTGGTTGGAAAAAGCCCTTTACAAGAGTCCATTGCTAAACAGGACATTTTTGTGTGGCTACAGACTCCTGGAGTGTCCTGCCCCAGGCTGCCAGGGTGTCAGCACAGGGATGCCCCAGTGGTGTGGAAAGGGGCACCCAGGCAGCTGGGTTAACCCAGATCCGTCCTGCTTGGCCCCAGGTGTGCCAGCACAGTTCCAGGGATTACGTTCTCCGGACGTTTTCCACGTGGTAGCTGCTGCGGATGAAGGACTCGAGGAGCTCGGGGGCGATGCTGCGGAGGAGGAGCATGCTGCTCACGGCCCGGGGCGGGTAGTGCAGCTCCCGCCGGCGCAGCGCTCCCGCCCGGATGATCTCCAGGGCACACTCCTCCTTCGGGGCCGGCGTGGCCGGGATAACGTGGGAGACGGCACGCACGGCGCTCTCTGCAACAGGAACAGGGATGTGTCGGGTGGGGGCACGGCCACAGGCACCGTCAGCTCGCTCGGGGTGTCTGGGGCATCCTCAAACCAACAAACTCTGGGGAGCAGACCTGTTTAACCAGCCTTAGAACTGTGAATATAACAATTATAAGGTGTCCTTTCCTTTCCACCTCTTGAGTGGCCACAGGACCTCCCCGGAGTTCACTGTGAGGGTGGCAGAGTCAAAGGCCTCGGGCCACAGCTTTTTAAGAGTTGGGGTCCTGCTTCCACAGCTGCACAGGCTGCAGGAGGAGGCTCCAGCAGCAGTGGCAGAGCAGGCCAGGACCAGGGAGTGGGTGGTGGGCTCAGCTCGGCTGTGCCTGCAATGGGCTGAGCCACGGGGTCCTGGTGGGGCTGAGCTTACCTGTGTTGATGTAGCCCAGGATGCAGAGTGTGATGGAAACGTTCACCTTGTCTATGATGAGCTCCTGCCTCAAGGAGCTGAAAAATCCATCTAAGGCGAACTTGGTTGCGGAATAGGGAGCAGTAAAAGGGATAGCAGTTCTACCTGGAGCAGAGACACAATGCTGGGGTTCAGGTGCTGGGCAGGCAGCAGGCTGCACAGCTCTCCCTTCCTCTTGCCCTGCCAGTAGCTACAGTGTTGGGATTTAGGGTGTTGGAGTAAGCTGTCATGAGTGCTTGAGAGAAATAAACACACGCAGGAATGTTTAAAATGTGACATATGGCACAAAGCGCCTTCCAGTGCAGCTGATACTGCTCTTGGATCCCTGCAGAGATGCTCACATATTGCAAAAGAGTGCTCAGTATGTGGCTGTGCCTGCCAGATCACCTGCACTGCAGCGTGTGACGGTGATCAGAGCGTGCCAAGAGACTGACAGGACAAAATAGAAATTGCCCAGAGGATTTGAATTGTGCACCAAAGATCTAAATCATGTGCTGACCCTGAGTCCCAGCTCTCTGCCTGTGGTCCTTGCTCTGCCTTTTTGAAGAGTTGTCTGAGCAGGGATCCCTGGCAGGCAGAGGCTGTGGGCAGGGCCCCTGTGAGCTCACCTGCTAGAGATGAAACCACAACGATGCTGCCCTCGCTCTCCTTCAGCATGGGCAGGGCAGCCGTGGCCAGGGCCACGTAGCTGACAAAGTTGATCTCCATGAGCTCTCGGACGTGGCCCACGTCCCCGCTGAAGTAGGTGAAGCCGCTCTGGCCGATGTGGTTCAGGATGAGCATGTCCAGGCCACCTGGGGGCAGAGCGGGTTTGCCACTAGCGGCCATCGCCTCCGAACCAGGCACCTCCTGGAGGCTGGACTGTGCTCTGGGGTGAGGAGGGGCAGCCGCACAGCACCTACCCCAGGAGTTCTCAGCCTCCCTGAGCACCTCCTCGGGCAGGCTGGGGCTGTCCATGGAGCCGCTGATGTAGCGGGCGGAGGCAGCTCCGAGCTCCAGGCATCGCTCCACGACCTGGGGGGGCAGAACGGGGTTGGATGGACTCCCCTGCATGGAACCCCCATCCCAGGCTGGTCCTGCCCCGGGCCATGTAGGGCTCGTGCTAGGGAAGCCCTGGGGTGGCTCTGGAGGGTACCAGGTGTGCCTGGGCTGAGGTGAATTTCCACATCCAGCCCAGCATGCCCGACTCGCCATTTACTTTCTGCAGCTTGGCCTCTGTCCGTGCCGTGAGCAGCAGGTGGGCCTCCATCCGTGCCAGGTGATAGGCCATCTGCTCCCCGATGCCCGTGCTGGCTCCCGTCACGATCACCCGCTTCCCCCGCAGCATCTCTGCAGAGGAGGGTGCAGATCTCAGAGCTGGCACGGCCCTGCCTGTCCCTCTGCATGTGGGCACTGCAACTCTTCCCTGTCCCTGTGGCTCCTTTCTGTCCCTGCCAGCCTCGTCAGACCCTTCTGGAGTGATCCCTGATCCCAGTCTGGTGGGGAGCACGTGTGAGGCTGGAGCTGTGTACCCAGCCTGCCCAGGGAGCGGCGGGAGCTGACCAGTAAAAGGATTGAATGTTTAAAGTGGGAAAACTGCTTATTTCCTGAATAAGTCATTTACAGAGGTCAGACACTGTGTCCCAGCAGAGCCAGTGTAGTTCCCTGAGTTTTCCCTGTGCTCTGACCCCTTGCCCAGGGCTGTCTGCCCTCCCACCCTGACTCTGACAGGCTGTTCCAGGTTCCTGTGCGTGGCACACGCTGCCCCTCTGGCAGCAGCCCTGCTGTGCTTGTAAACCCTGTTTCTCCCAGGACTTACCTTCGTTGAAGTTGTCGGGTGCTGAATAAAAATAAAAGGCCAGTGCTGCTCCCAACAAAGGGATGAAAATCTTCAGGAGCAATCCCATCCCTTTGCAGAGGTACAGGCAGGAACGAGGTGAAGGTGGCTGGAGGTTGCAAATGGGGCTGGGAAGTTTTGAGCTGGTTCTTATCTCACACAAGTTTGCTGGTATCTGTTGGACCTTTTCATTGCCCTGCCGGTGATTTAGCAAACATTAACCTAATGAAGTGTGTGGCTTTGGACTTTAGGCTGTCCCTTTGCACCCTTGCCTGCCAGGACTGTCAGGTGTGCTTTTTGAGAGTGTGGAAGGGAAGGCACTGAACAGTTCCAGCTCCACAGAGCCGTGGGTGCGTGGTTTGGTGGCTGTCCTGGGAGCTGGCACAGCAGAGTCCCCTCAGAGCAGACATCTGTGGGATGAGTGGACATCCCTCTCTCCCCACTCCACATCCAAACCAGGAGCAACCCTTCCCTTCCTCACTGCCTGCCACAAGGATTTACGGACCAGCACTCTGTTGTACAGCTTCATAGCGATATCTGGAGAGAACAGGGCTGGCAAAGATTCTGTTTTCCAACCATTACTGATGATTCTGGTTTATCCTCTGAGATGTCACCATGGGCATAATACTGGCAGTTTGTTGGGTGGCTCTTACCCCTAAAAACTATCACTGTTGAGGAATCCATGGGTGGCAAAAGGCAGTAAAAGAGTCAAGTGAAAGAATAGGAAAGGTCTTCAGCTTTCCCAGTGTTGTGGGAACACAAGCTCAGTGTCTGCTGGGCAGATGGCAAACGGGTTTGAGAGTGATTTTCTGAAAGTTTAAAGGGCAGAACCCACTCTGCGTGTGCTGGTTTGTGTAGGTGATCTTGGAGTAAGGAAAGCGAAATTAGGAAGGAATTGTTCCCTGTGAGGGTGGGGAGGCCTGGCACAGGGTGCCCAGAGCAGCTGTGGCTGCCCTGGGTCCCTGGGAGCGTCCAGTGGAGCCGTGCCCATGAGCAAGGTGATAAAACCCCTACAGCACAGGCAGAGCTGTCCGGTTAGTACACTTTATTTAACAATTAGTTCAATAATTAGTGCTCCGCGGCCGGGTGGGGCGAGCAGGGCACGGAGCCGCCGCTGTCCCTGCGGATGCCGCCAGCGCATCACCGAGCGGGCGGCGCCGGGCAGCACCCGGGGGTGGCCGGGGACCCTCAGTGCGGCGGGCAGCACCCGGGGGTGGCCGGGGACCCTCAGTGCGGCGGGCAGCACCCGGGGGTGGCCGCGGACCCTCAGTGCGGCGGGCGGGGGGCGGCGGGCAGGCGGTAGCGGCTCCGCACCAGGTAGTCGAGGAGCTCGGCGGCGCAGTCCCGCAGCAGCAGCGGCAGCCGCGTGGAGCTGTAGCGGTAGTAGAGCTCCCTCCGGCGCAGCGCTGCGCCCTTGAGGATCTCCAGGGCGCACTCGTCCCGCGGCGCCGGCCGCTCCCGCAGCACCTCGGCGGCAGCGCGCACTGCGCGCTCTGCGGGCCGGGTCAGCGCCGGGGGCCGCGGGGACCCCCGGGGGATGAGGGGACCTCCGGGGGCTGCGGGGCCGGCGGGGACCCCCGGGGGATGGGGGGAGGGGGGGGGGCCCCCCGGGGGAGGGGGGGGGGGGGGGGGGACCCTCGGGGGAGGAGGGGAGCGTGGGCGCCCGAGGCGGTGTTGGGCTGTGCCAGCCTGTAAGCGGGGCCCGGTTTTATGCGGCATCGGGGAGTAAATGAATTTTGAGGCTGTTTTTTGGCGGTGGAGAGGGGAGATCCCCCAGAGGCGCTGCAGCTGAGGTGGTGGCAGAGGGGTGGAAGGCGGGAGGAGGAGCCGGGCTGGGGATGCTCAGCCCTGGGCAGGGACAGAACAGCGCTGCTCTTACCGGTGTCGATGAAGCCGAGGATGCAGAGCGTGATGGAAACATTAATGTTCTGAATGGCGAATTCCTGCCTCAGGGAGCTGAAAAATCCATCCAGGGCAAACTTAGTTGCAGAGTAGGGGACGGTAAAGGGAAACCCGACTTTACCTGGACACAGAGCAAAGTTCTGTGTTAGCACATGAGGCTGCCCTGCCTCAGCCTCTCTTTTGCCCTTCATCAGAGACAGTATTTTACCCAAAGGGGGTTTACAGCCACTGAAGTGTCACCCTGGCACCTGAACGGCAGCCTTACAAGTATTCTTGTTGGCTTCCAGCTCTGAAGGCCAAAGCCATGGCTCACATCTCTGCTCAGGGCATGGGCAACCCAGAGGAACCAAAGGCCCTCAGAGGGGAGAGATGGAGCAAAGCTGAAACTCTTGTCCCTGGCCGCTGAGCTGATCACCAGAACAATGACCAACAGCAGCTATGGGGTTTAATTGCCCTCAGAGGGGAGAGATGGAGCAAAGCTGAAACTCTTGTCCCTGGCCGCTGAGCTGATCACCAGAACACTGACCAACAGCAGCTATGGGGTTTAATTGCATCGCTGGTCAAAAAGCAAAATGGGGCGATTGGATTGAGCAGGAAACAACTTCCATCAAGAGAATGCCAAACCCATCTAGATTTGGGTGTTGGGGTTGGTTTTGTAGGGTTTTAGTGTTAAGCAGTTATGGCTCCTGTAGGATGCCTGGTGTGTCTGTGTGCTGCTTCTGCCTTTTGAGTGAGTCCCATGTCACCAGCCTGGTGACACTGCCCGCTCACCTGCCATGGATGAAACCACCACAATGCTGCCCTCACTCTCCTTCAGCATGGGCAGGGCTGACGTGGCCATGGCCACGTAGCTGAGGAAGTTGATTTCCAGGAGCTTTCGTACGTGCTCAACGTCCCCATCAAAAAAGCCAAAGTAGGATGCACCAACGTGGTTAAGAATCAGCATGTCAAGGCCTCCTGCAAGCAGAAAAAGGGGCATTAGTGCTGGAGGGGAGAGGGCTGCAACCAGCAAAACAACATTTTCTGTGCGCAGAGTAAGTGTAATCCAAGGAATTCAGGTTTGTGGGTCAGAGCTGTGGCCTGTTATCTCTGCCTGGATGGTGGCTGCCAGTAAATATTTTGTTGTGATATATTTTTTTAGTTCAAAATGCAAATACCACGGCCCAGGGGAGATCACCCCTGAATTGTCTGTGGGCTGGGGAGGGAGAGGGAGTGCTCCACAGGGAGCTGGGCTGGTGCATTTCTGAGCTGTGACCCATGGCCACAGTGGCCAGGGCTGCCCGTGAGTCAGACTCTGGCACTGAAATCCAGGGCTGTGATACTGCAACAGGATGTCAGGAGGCCACAGAGCTGAAATCGAGAGCGCAGTTCAGTTTGAGAGGCAGCAATGCAGGCAGAGGAGCAGGACTGCAAAGGGCAGAATTAGGGGAGGATTTTCCCGTCTCACCCCATCTCTCCCGCATTTTTTGCATGCGGCAAAAAGCGGGGCCAGGCCGAGATGCTGGCGCTGTGCAGGGCAGGTTGCAGACGTACCCAGGGAGGTCTGTGCCTCCCTCACCACGTGCTGGGCGAAGGCTGTGTCCTCCATGGTGCCGCTGACGAACCGCGCCGAGGCTGCTCCCAGCTGCAGGCACCGCTGCACCACCTGCACGACAGCGGGTCAGCAGCGCCCTCCCTGCCCCGGCAGCCCGCTGCGCTCCCAAGAGTGGCTGGCTGAGCTCCCTGTGATGCGGCCCCACCTTAAACCAGCGCTTTGGAGTTTTGGGAGTGTGTTTGGAGCCTTGTGAGCTTCAAAGGGAGCCTGGAAAACGATTCCTTGGGTGAGCGCGTTACCCGGGGCAGTCTGGCTCCTTCTGCGTGCAGGCTGAGCTGGAATTGCACGTGTGCAGGGGAGCAGGAGCCTGCCTAGCACTGCCGTGGAATGAGGGTGTGTGGGCATGTGTGTACAGCAGCTCAGACACGGGAGCGTGGGGTGCAGGGTGCTGTGTCTGCAGGAGGGGATTGCTGTGCCTGCAGGAGCTCCCAGAGCACAGAGGGGGCCGTGCCCTGGGACTGTCACTGTGC
>WAAE01020939.1:0-62232 GCA_013400495.1 Nicator chloris
AGCTGAAAATTTTGAAATTAAGATGAATGGCTATAAGAAAATATTTTAAATACTAAAACTGAATACTTCTTTGGTGCAAACTTTCATGATTGTCAGCTGACACCTCTTAGATGCCAGTTTTTTGTCCTTAGATCACCTGGGGAGTAATCCCCTTTTCTTGCTGAATTTTTGTAACTGAAGTAATGTTCAGAAAATAAATATTACAAAACTAAATCTTGTGGATTTAAAAAAAAATCTATTTTTATTCTGTTTCCAGTCACTTCCATATGAGCCTCATGATGTCAAATTAGCACTTTTAGCTTTACTAATATCTCGCAGCACAGGAGAGCATTGGAGAAAATAGGCATTTTCAACAATAACAAAAAGCGTCAGCTTTGGTCTCATGTGAAATACTTACAAACTCAGGCTGCAGTTCAGATCATTCCCATTCAAAAATCAATGAACTTGTGTTTTAACTCCTATGTCCTTGAGTGTCTGAGGTGTTGCATTTGTGTGTGAACTTCTCCCTTAGCTTCCAGTTTGACTCTGCCTCTCTTTGCATGGAAGACTTGTGTGGTCCGTGTTAGCTCTGGGGTCTTCCAAGTGTTCCTTCTGATTTATCATGTTTTGCAAGAACAACTTATTAGTCTCTTTCTCTTCATTGCAAAAATGATCTAATTTGGTCAATCAGTGAAAGCAGACTCGGAGAAAATGAAATAGAGCAATCACACAGTGTTTGGTGTCCTTCAGGCCATGTATGTCTCGTTCTTGGTAACTGCTACCAATTTCCTACAGGGAAACTAAATACATGCAGTACAACAAAGTAGACAACACTTAGGGTGTTTCACAGATCTCAATCTGATACCTAATAGGGATATGACTTCCTTCCATTGTGCAGCTTCTTATGATGACAAACTGGTTACCTTTTTTCGTTTCTACAATCCTTTGTCAGCTTCTCCTGTCCTCTCTCCCCACTGAAGCCATATGGCTGGAAGAGTATCTCTGATCAAAGAACCATTTCTTTCCCTTTTCTTTCTGCCTTGCCCATAAGATCCAAGGAAATGGAAATAACGTACAACCACAACAAAACAGATTGTCTCCTTTGGAGACTTTTTTTTCAATATTTGTAACTCTAATCAAATGACCAGCCACGAAAAGAAGGAGTATGTAAAAGGATTAAAGTGATTGGAAGAAGAATGTTTCAGAGGAGCTAAGAAAAAGAAGAATCAGTGCAAATGTGCAGGTTTTATAGACTTCTTCCAGCCCTACCAAGCCATCTACAAATGTGTGACGGACTGGTTGGATAAAGGATATTAGTGTGCAAAATAAAAAGTACTCTATTTTTTTTCTTATAACAAATCTGCAGTCTCTGTTGTTTTAAATGTACTGCAGTTCTGCCCTAAGCCTTTCTGTGCCATTCATTGTCAGGCTCATTCAATAAGCCTGTCATGAGATTTCACAGATCAGGCTTAAAATGAGGCTGGAAAGTCCAAAACTAGCATCCTGCTTGTCTGTTCTAACAGAAAAGGTGAAAAGTAAATGGGCATGGAAACTGAATTTCCTTGCATCCCTAGAAGTTTGCTAGAGGCAGGCCAGATGTAGCTGTATCGCTGCTAACCATGCTCTTTCTGTTATGTGGTTGAAGGCTTGAATCAGGAGGTCTGTCACTACAGCAGTTTTCAGAAATAGTAACCTACTTTGAGAGTAAATATACTTTTTATATAGTTGCAGGAAAATTGAAAGGAATCTTGCTCTCTGTTTTGATTTGGCACATCACCATTATACTGTAAGGAAGCTGTAGTGGATGGACACTGAAGTCCATCTTTTGCAGACAAAAGTTATGAGACTGACTAGAAATGATTACAAAGATTGGCTGAAGCTCTAATGAAGGATTTAGAAGAGGAGCCAAACAGACATGTAATATGCACTGAATGGCATCTACAGCTACTTGCTGTAATGATTTTCCAAGCATAACAAGTCAAAGTTCAGAAGAGGAAAAACATTTATAACTAGCATCCAGAATAATGGAAAGTTCATACTTGTCTGTCTCCATCCTCCTGAGTCAATATCATCCCGATACTTCTGCTTTCTCAATTAAGATGAATGCCATGAGATGGGAGCATTTCATGTATTGGTGATATAAATCAGGAGGATGGCAATCAACAGAAGCGTGAAGAGATTAAATGGTTGCTAGTTTAGAGCTAGCTTTGAGATATGATTCTAATTCAGCTTACACGATCCACTATAGTGGATTATAGGTGTGTTGTTTAAATCAACACAGTGTGCTGGCATTTAGTTTCTAAAACTAAAAATTGTCGCTCAGAATTAATTTGTAAAATCCTCAGCCTATTGACTTCTAGGCTCCTCCTGAGGTGCATTTGCCTTACAAGAGTTTTAAAATGTTGTAAAATGAAAGAAGAGCCAGATGAGCTCCAAAAGTCTGGGGTTTTTTGCTACTGTTTTTCCACTGTGGTTGTTTTTCTTAACCTATTAATTCTAAAAATAGGCTAATGTTTAATCTTTATATTACAATTTGTTTATGAGAAGATGATGTCTCATTGATATTTGAGCCACAAGAAATAACAAAATCTCATGCAGTAGAAATTTGAAATGAAAAAACCCACAGGCTTCACTCTTTTTCATAAGCTGATTCTCTGTAAACATCCATATTCTCTTTTTTCTCTTAGTATAATTTTTACTTTTCCCACCCAGGCAGATTACTTTTCATCATGGCCCAGTATGACACTATTCTTCCAAGAATATGTAGGTTTGAAAAATGAGACATTGTCATTACAGATTTATCAAGAACAATGTTCCAGGGAGCATCTGCAAATTTGGTGCAGGGCAAAATGATCATTTCCTCTCATAAACATAGAAGAAATGGCAATATCCTGAATCTGTTCTGTGAAAATTCACTCCTTTTCACTGATGTTTTCTAGGTAGTAAAATTAGACCTCAGTCTGCCAATGTCAGGATATATCATTGCATCTGTCAATGGCATTAGAAGGCAATGTGAATATCCAGAACAGTCAGCAGAAAACCATGTGCAACTCGATAGCAGTGGCACGGCTGAGAACAAGGAACTGTCCAAAAACACTCTTAGTGAAATCCCATTTAATGCCTCCAGTAGCCTTGTCTTTTCTCCCCTTTCTGCTTTACATGCAGTAGTTCCTCCAACAAAGGCAGTAAAACAATATTGGTCTCAAAATCAGTCTGAGAACAGAATCAGACCTTAGTCTCTAAAAGTAGGTCAAGGACTGTGTTTGTCAATACAGGAAAAGGTTGGAGCTGGCAGGCCATAAGCAGCAAACGGGCACGACCAGCCAGTGATACCAGCCAGTGGCACACAGCCATTCCCCAAAAGAAAGGTACTTTCAGAGTCTGGGCCCCAGAAGAGGAAATTAGCAGCCATATCTCTGGACACTCAAAATAAATTTTCTTCACTAGATTGCACTGTATATGCACTTGATTTTTCACTGGAGTTAAATTTCCATTACCTTATTTTCCTTGCAGTCTGAGGAAGAAAATACAAATTGAGTATTTTGGCACTTTAAACGAAAAAGTAGTGAATGTGCAGCCTGAAGGAGCTCAGGGGGTTGATTTCTGTTCCCTCCAGTAGGTATAAGAAAAATAAAATAATGGAAGCTTGACTCAAGTAAGTGAATAAATGAATTTACAAGGGATAAGCTAATTTCTGTCTTGGACTGACTGCAATTATGAATGTTTATTAACTAGTCTGTCTGGCTTTTGGAGGGGAAGAATGCAGGCAACCCTGGAGCAATGCAGCTCAAACAGAATTATCAGTCAAAATTTTTTAAAAAGAAGTCCAAGCAGAATGCCAAAGAGTACAAAATGTCCAGTGCTACTTGTGGCCTTAACATTGCCTGAAGTGAGCAAGGCTTGCATGCACTGTGGGCCTATTGACTGCTCAGGAACCACTAGCATGAGTAAGGGGATGTCAGGAATGACTGGGTGCTCTGTCCTGCTGAGATAAAAAGCAGGTGGTCAAAGCCCGATCCAGCAGCAGACCAAAGCATGTGAGTACACTTACTGACTTCAAAGGCACAGCCCACATGTTTAGTGTTAAGGATGTGCTAAAGTCTTTTGCTAAACTGGAGCTCATGAGATTTCAGAGATCCTCATTTCCAACGACTTTGAGGCTAGCTGAAGTAGCCTGCTAAGTCTGTATTTCCCCAAAGAATAGCATCAAGATTTTCTCCTGCTGTTTTGGTAACAAAATAAGGATATCTTAGAAAATGTTTTCCTTTAGAAAATCATCCAATCAGTCTTAGGAGGGAACTTTCCCACTAACAGCCTTTTAAAAAACTTAGAAAAAACCCACAAACACTAAAATATTTATTTCTGTGTTGCAAATATATTAGATGAGTTCATTAATGTCCATCTCGAATGCTGGAATCGGCAATGAAGCAAACAGCTATAGCAGCCATAGCTTTTTAATCTCTTCAAGATATTTTTCAGTAGCTCATAATTTGCATAGGCTCCCTACACACAGCGCTGTGCAGGTCTATTTGAGTGCACAACCACTTTTGTACATGCAAGCCACATGGTTGCACAAACCAGAAGATAGATGCCCAAGTGGTTTTTTGTACATAAATATCCCAATTACAGACCAGCCTTGGCTGGAATAGCTACAGCTGTAAACAGCTACACTTAGCATATTTGAATGCAAATCTTGGTAATCCCTTTTTTAAATATAGGAATGTAGGGTGAAAAGGGAAATCCTGGAGCTGTGAATCTATCTCCTGCAAACTTAGAAAATATCTTCCCATCCTGAGTTGTTTGAGCTTCTTACTGAACTAGATACAAGTCTTTTTTAGCCCTCCTATTCCTTGTTAGTAAGAAATTAATTCTAATTTTCCAGTCTGAATATATTAATGTTCAGTTTTTGAACAGTTACTTTTGAAGAGTCCTTTACCTTAATCAGCTTTTCTGAATTCCTCAGGCTTCCTGCTTTCATGTGTATGTATACTGAGAAAAAAATCATTCCTCTCCCCTCTCAGTCTTTTTCTCTTTATGAATTAATTGGATCCATATTTCTTCATCTGTGCAGGCACAGCCCTTAGACAGGTGTGGTGCTCAGACTGCATCACCCGAGGAACAATTCAAGCTGGCAGAGGGATTTAGTGACACTCCTGTGAGTCAACAGTTCTGCCCAGCTTTCCCTGTGCCAAAAGTTGGTAGTCATCTGTCTTATGCTCTTTCCAGCAGTCATTGGCTCCTGGCTGTTTAAAGTACTACATTATAACTAGTGGAAAAAATAGCCCTGTAAGACAAAGATTTCATCTAAAAAGAGAATCCATCTTGTAGAAATGGGATTATAATTTATTTTAACAATGCAATTTCTGCTCTGCAGTATGAACAGAGCACTTCACAGTGTTTCCCTGGGCTGTCATCAGATAGTAGTCTCCTGCTGCTGCCAGCACTTTGCACTATGCACACTGTTCTATGTATGCCTTTCATGTCTGGCTACTGAGTATGTTTCCTGGCTCATCTCTAGAAGACCTACATTTTCATTTAAGCTTTCATGCCTACCCTAAATCCAGCAGTATGATTGCTTGGCCCCCTGCACTCAGGATCATGTGTTGCACACTACAGTCACTACTCACCAAACAAAAATTAACATCCTGTGGTCTCTTATTATGAAGCAATTAATGCTGGAGCATGAGTCATTTTGCTGTTCCTAGCACATTTGTTTCAGCTGCCTGAAGTGTCTCATGAGGGATGGAAAGGTACTGTAGCATACTTTGGGATTTTGTCTTCTGTTCCAGGGTCCCAGATGCTTTATATTTGCGATAGGATACAGTGCATGTGTGTCTGTCAGCCCTCAAAATGCTCATGAGCCTTACTCTTTCCTTCATGATCAATGTAGTTTCAACTACTACACTGAATAGGTGTTTTTATGTATCTAGTATCAGCCTATTCACACATTACTTTCTACTGGATTTGGTGAGATCACATGTTCATGTCCCACGCAAAGGTAAAGATATTGGATTTCCGTATTCTGGTTCTAAAATCTCAGTAATTTCATCCTTTCCAGTACTAAGATACCTCTTTCCCCGCATATCAGAGCTCTGGTGACAATTGCTGTAGTCTGCCCCCTTTACTTCTTCCAGACCATCTTCTAAAACCCCGCAAGCTGTATCCATGCAACATCTTGCACGGTTCCTAAATTCATCTTGTGCCCACATGGGCAAACACCTTTGTTCCTCCAATGCCAGAGACAAGCATTTGAAAATCTAGCCCTCCAGGAGCACTGGCCAGCCTTCAATACCAGAGTACAAGCCTTCCCTCCGTCTAGTGCCAGGAGCAGTTAAAAATTAATTAATATACAAATCCTGAACAAGGGCATCATCACCATGCTTTGCTCATGTGAGAGCCAGTCAGACAGACACATCTGCTTTTCGCTTACACCTGCCCAGTCTGCCTTATCCCCAGTAGGGTTTGGCACAGAAGAAAAACCAAACAGCTTTACATTATCAGAAACAATCTTGTTGACTCTTTTTTTTTTTTCTCCTGAAGATTTTTTACTTTTATAGACATGATATAAATTTGATGTCCCCTAAATTAAAAAAAAAATAATAATAAAAAAAAACTAAAAAACCTTGTAATAATTTACTGCAGACATTTAAGGGAGAGGGAAGCAGATAGTTGACACTAGGGTATCCCTTGGATGGTTTTTGCTTTGGGAGTAAATTTGTGGTGCATGGTCCAAAGGAAAAAATCACAGTTGCTTAGAAGTGTGTCTATGTAGACATAGTCACCATAGTTCCAGGACTGCTTTGCTTGATAGTACTTAAAGCCTGATATATCACTTACATTTTTCTTTACTCCTTCAAATGCCTGTTTGTTGGTATCTCACCATACGCCCACTATGTGCTAACTGTCTCAAGAGTTCACAGGCTTCTGATAAGCATGTGCAGAATCTAGAAAGATAAGTTAGGCATCCCTATAAATCACTGAACTTCTTCCCACCCTTTAGTTCCTAAACACTCTACATTTTTCAGAGTGCAGCTGGAGTGTCTCAAAAGTCAACAGATGTCTAGGATCAGAAGCACGGGTTTTCTGACTGGTTCTGTGCTTGTTTCAACAGGTGTATTGTTACCTCTTCACTGTAGGACTTAGAGTTCTCTCTGCCCACTGTTCCCTGAAGCAAAAGAAATTCTCTGTATCCTCACTGTCTACATGTCCAGTGTGCTTCTGTCTGCAGCTCACCATGAAGCAGCCTCCATCTCCTCCAATATATGCTTTGTTTGGCTTTGCATGTTGGGTGAAAGCCAGGGTGATCCTTCTTCCTTTTTCACATTGAGGATGTTTTGGTGTTGAACTGGACCACAGTCCAACAAAGTCTACAAAGATTTGTAGTTCCCTATCTTTCTACATGGGAAGCCCCACATGTGATTCTTGTGTGACAACTAATTGAAACTTTAATTTTTCTAATTATGTTTCATTCCTAAGATCAAGCCACAAGCATTCACACGTACACAGTGGCATGCTTTCTCCTAGAACAGGGTCCCTGCTCTAGCTCAGGGCTACTAATCTCTCCAATGTCTTGTTTCATTAATTTCTTGATGGCCTATGGCTACCTACGGACTCAGGCTATTTTCATGGTAAGCTGCTTGAACTCAGTCACGTTTTTGAAGTCGAAGTTACTGTAACCACTGGGATAATATTGGGCCTGGCTATACAATATTGCTGAAATTAGAAAGATTTCTATCCATTGAAGGAAACAGAGGAGAACCTAAAGAGTTTTACAGTAAGCACCAATGAAATTATAAGCCAGATCATGCACAATATCAGGGGATCCCAGGCTATGGTCTGAGTTTCATGTTAGTCTAACAGCAAGGTTGCAAAATTCATTTTCCCAAAAAAGCAGAGTGGCTGCATATAGACTACTTATTCAGAGAGATCCTTGCTTTGTGTCATTGCCTAACTCACATGCAGAGATTATATGGAAAATATTTGTTGATATTGTGCAAATGACTCAACTGCTTGAACAATCATCAGCCACTGCTCCAAGCTTGACCCTGTGTGTGTGTGTGTGTCTGTGTGTGACCAGTATAGATGTAGCCTCCAGTACCCACAAAAATCTGTTCACTTTCTCATCCACATAGCCTTGTTGCCAGCAGAATTAACATTTGTCTTTTTAGGCATTCATATTCCTTCATTTTTATTCAAGTTTCATCTAGGTTTCTCTCTCCTTTACCGTTTGAGGACAGAGTGTTTTACAGCCATCACCTTAATTATTTGAATCCTGGATATCCTTTATGGCATCTGGGACTTGTTTTATTCCACTGTTTCATTTCTAACTCCTCTCCTTGACTCTTTAGAAAGACTACAAACTCTTCTGTGATGTAAAGTATAGTTTTATTTGGAAACCCATCAGTCCCAACATCTCTCATATTTTTTACCGTAGATCAATAATGCTTTGTTTGATTTCAAGACCTAGTGTCGACTTTATTAGCAACCTTAGGGTACCCAAGTAGGCAATTATACAAAAAAGGCCATGTTCTTTAAGTGGTCCTTTTTGAACAGGGCTGGTTCCAAAGATGCTGCACTTTCAACCCAACAGCTGGGCAAAGGCTGATTTCCTTGTGCTCTTCTCAAGATCTTCTTCCTTACAGCCTGTAGTCCTCAGACTGGGTATTAGGGAGAAATTATTTACAGTAAGAGTGATCAAACACCGGAACAGGCTTTCTAGGGAGGTGGTTGATGCCCTGAATCTATCACTGTTTAAGAGGCATTTAGACAATGTTCTTAATAATGTACTTCAACTTCTGGTCAGCCCTGAAGTGCTCAGGCAGCTGGACCAGATGATCATTGTAGGTCCCTTCCAATATGAAATAGCCAATGAAATATTCTAATCTGTTCTATTCTGTTCTGTTCTGTTCTATTCTATTCTATTCTATTCTATTCTATTCTATTCTATTCTATTCCCTTTCTTCAGGTTCAGCACAGGTTGCTGCAGGAAGGAAGCCACCACTTAGGCTATTCTCTCATCCACTTTCCTCTTTTAAGTCATTTGGTAAGAGTAAGCCAAAAAAGCCCTACCTATTCTTTCACCCCAGGTTCCAAGCTGCCTCAGGTAACCTGTAAAGAGGAAAGGGATCCTTGCTCCACTCCATTCAGACATAGTTCAAGTCACAATCTAGAAACAGTTCCTTAGGTACCAGCCTTAAACAATATCACAAAACATCCATTGCTGAAGAAAGACATCTGCATCCTCTGGATTATGTAAAACAAACATCTGGCAGCCACAGCTTCCTCTTTGCTTTGCTGTTGTATGTCGTACATGGAACTCTCAGCTCCCACAACTGTCATTTGGCTTCAGCAAGCTCTATGACTCCCCTTTTGTGAGAAATGAAGAATAATCTGGCTAAATCCCAATTTCAGAGCTAGCAAACACCAAAGGTCCAGTCCCTCCTGCTGTTGCAAAAAGCTGACTTCCCACTTCCAGGGATTAACAAACTATGTAGACATTCTTAGGAACTGAAAAATCAGCAGGCTTCTCCTTTGCAAGCTCCATCAGAAATGAGTAAAGCTGCTTCCCATTTCACTGCCATAAGCAGCAATTTTCAAAGCCTTGGATCAACAGTGGCATTAATATCAAGCAAACTTTTGATTCTCATCTTTTGAATTGTGATGCATCTCAAGTGAAGTGGAGTCTTCAGCAAAGTCTGGCCTAAATTATTTCTAAGCAAATAAATACTCAAACATCTTAAAATAATAAGCTAAATCCAGAGAGCTAGCACCCAACAAAAGCAATGAAAAAGGCATCAGTGTCTGCAAGTTCTTTCTGGGGTCCCAACACTCTCAGGGAAGAATATGGCCCTGGTTCACTCTGTATTCCATAAATCATTCCCATACCAGAAGTCCCCGCTGAGGCTGTAACAATGCACACTGTATACACTGCCCTGCCATTGTCTCTTCTGCCTTTGCCTAGGGAAACTACACTGATTCTGCTGACAGTAAAGGCTCTGTGGCCACAGAGCTGAAAATTAGATTTTTCTCCAACAAAAACAAAATTAAGTTAAAAAGGGAGAGAAAACACACAGGGGAGCAGTGTCTATATCTCAGTAGAGCTACATCCTTTCTCACCTCAGCTGTGCTCTGAGAGATGACAACAGGTAACGCAGGCAATGTTTACAGAGCCCTTTTTAAAAGGGAGGGCTGCAGAGACCCTCTGAAAGTTTCTTTCCTGCTTTATGTGTAAAACCCTTAAATGAAATATATATCTTTACTTTCCAAAAGAGAAGTATCTCATCTGTCTTTTTATCTAAGGTTCCTTCAAGCCTCAAGAGGAAAAAGCTTTTTGGTTTCATAATTAGCAGCATTCAGACATAAAGTGGTCATGGAGTGACCTGTGGATTGCATACAATCATTCTTACCATTTTGAGACCTCTTAATAATTTAATTATGGCTTCAAGAACCCATCTTCTACTAAAACAATTGTCTCTGCTGACCATTAAATTTTCTACCTTAAAGCAGACTTTTGGTATTTTTCTTGTAAATCCAGGTACTCCCTGTATTATTCTATAGGGGCTATGAAGCTACTGCGACTACAGTAAGAGTCACAAGATTTGGTGTTTCTACCTCCCCCAAAGTCCACATTCTCCACCACCACTAGACTTCAAGAAAAATTTTATCAATATATTTATTATATGGTCACATTTCTATGCCTACACAGTTAATGGTAGCAGAATGAACAGAACTGTGGTCAGATCTACTACTAGCAAAGAGCAGAATAAGTGAGATGCAGCAGCTGAGATAGTTTTGTAGGGTGATTAGTGGAGGTAGAACAGGGTTTGCTTGTTATACAAGTTTGTCTTTGACATTTCTCAGTGCACAGTCTGTCTCTTAAGATCAAAATTTGGTGATCTACTGCAACAATGACAATAAAGACCCTGTTACTGCTGTTGAATCAATGGCCTTTGCACTGTATGTACAGTACAAAATCCATGCATAAGCCTGGCAGCTGCTAAACTCATTGATATATAACACCAGTCCCAAAATAGTGATATTTCACTTCTGGAGCTTTATAAATTGTTAAAGAAATAAAATCTGCCTTTGGGAAATAATGTTTCTCTATGTATCATCAAATCCATTCCCTTCCTTCTCCTCTCCCTCTGAGATTAAAACAAATAGTGCTGAAGCTATAAATCATCCCTATTGGCACTGGAAAGTCCTCAGAGATGTTCTTTTTGTGCCATTTCAGTAGACAGAAAGTCTAATGTACAGAGAGGTGATGTTGCTTTTTTTCTTTTTTTTTTTTTTTTTGTAAGTAGAGTCAGAAAAACATGTCCTTCCTTGATCTCTTAAATGTACATCAATATTTCTTCAGTCATACTAAAGTCATTGCACACGCTCCAAGTGGTTTCAGGGAAAATCACTGGGAAATGGAGCATGCCTGGGAATTTTTACTATCATTTTCTTGTGTAGAGAGGTGCATCTTGAAACACCATTTAAACACTGTAGGCAATGCCAGTAATAGGACTGAGTCAGTCACTCTGTCCTGAAATAAATATGGTTTTGAAAACGCATTTGCAGAAATTCAACCTCCATTGCTTGTTTTTCACTGAGGTCAGTCTCCCAGTCTATAACTGGATAAGTAGTGATCCAAGAACTGGATTTGTATGATGAAAAATCAAGTTGAGAATTTCAGTAGTTTACTTAAAATTACTTTTCTCCTATTATTCCTGAGGGTTAACTTCTTTGTTAGATATTGGTCCTGGTTTTTTGCAAACGTTGATCAAGCATTTCTGAAACATCCACCCACTTCCATTTTTCAGTAACACGACCTGTTTTTTTTTCACCCACCCATCAATTCTTTAGTCTCATTTCCTTTGCTTTCACTTGAAGAAATAGGGAAAACTGAAAGATTTTTTAGAGCTTCTGAGCTTGCTAAACATGAGCTTTAGGTTAGAATTTCCATCAGTTACAGCAAATTCATAACCAAAAAGAGATGGCCTTTTCCCCTCTCTCTTTTTTTCCTTCTCATTGCCAAAGGGGAAAAAAAAAACAAAACAACCTCCCAAAAAACCTAGGACAAAACTAACATTTTCTAGTAAGAGATCAGAAAGCTAATTAACTCATGGAAGCAAGTAAGTAAAATAACTGTGTAGGCTGCACCTTTTTCACTTTTAACTGTGCATGGTACAATCAAAGCAGAATTCCCAGTCATGCTGTGTCCCTTTCCACTGCAATTGCTCTCCTCAGCAGAGTCACCTTCAGAGGAAATGCTAAAGCATGAATGATGTAGATCTACCTCAGCACATCACTGCAGCATTTGAAACATCCCTAGGCACCATCAGGCACAAATACAAGTATATAAAATTAGCTGATAGGAGTCTGAGTCCTTGAATCCTACTTGCTTAACTGAGCATATGGAGAGTCCGTCAGTAACGGTGGCATTACTGTATGTGTGTAGTTAAGAGCATGGAAGTATCTTTGCAGCACTGGAACTTAAGAGAGGGAAAGATATCTTGCTTTATCACAGCAAATTGTATCCCTTTGATCTTAGGCATATTTAGGCCTTTATAAGCTTTCTCTGCTGATCTCTGGTTTAGTAGGCATGAGCTGGATTCCTATTCCTACGTCAGCTGAGGTAAGCACAGTCTCTGCAGAGCAGGTCTGAGAGCCTGTGAGACCCCAGGAAGGGGTGGGGGAGCTCTGCAGTCACATACATGTTTTATTCTCCAATTGAGCATTTTTCACATGCTCTGTCCGTACACAGCCACATCCCAAGCCTGTCCTTGTCTCTGAACAGCTCTCTCCCTGTCTCCTGACACAGGTACCTGGAAATAATTTTTGCTGAGAAGTTTAAGCCTTGGTTTACTCTGTGCTTGCCCCCATACTGAAACAGCATCTGCTGCCATCACATAATACAGGTACAGACCTCATCCCAGCAAGGCCGATCGTATCACATCATCTGGCCTGGCATTTGTCTGTCACGCTGGGGCAGGGAATGTGATACCAAGCTGACAAAAAGCAGCACACGGCCCTGCCTGGAGAGCCCCTTTGTTCACCTAAGCCTCCCCTGCTGCTTTTGTAACTCCAAATGGATTTCTGATTCCCTATCTCCTGGCCTTTTCGAGCCAAATGGTTTGGTGAGATCACAAGGCAGCAGGTGCTGCTCCGCTCAACATTTGCACCTTCCAATCCAAACACACCTCTCCCCACCGACCCTTAAAATCAATCAAAGGGACTTATCAGTTTGTTTTAAGCTTTGATGTTTGTCTGGGGTTTGTTTATCTAGCAGTTTATTCCTGGGAGTATGTTCTTGACATCTTGGAGTAGGTGGTAATTAGCAACAAGGAAGAAGGGCTGAGATAAGAAGTGGAATTTGAAAGTGGTGATACTTGGTGAGGCAGCTGTGCCACATCCCCTCCTGCTTTCACCTCGACCACTGAGGTGAGCCAGAGACAGCAAAGGGGCGAGCAGCAGCCACCCTGCCCTTTCAACAAACACTGCCTGGCTGTGTTGTGCTGCCTGGGGTGTTCCTCTGTGGAGAAGGAGCACAGGAGGGGGCTTCTTTGGCCACCTTGCCACGTTGCTGCCTCCTCTGCTTTACATGCACTCCTGAGGCTGTTTCTGAAGATCCCTGTTTTTTTTTCGTCTGAACAAACTTTGTACCTGTTGGCTTTGCTGCAAGAGCAATTTGCTTAAAAGAAGGTGTGAGGATCAGGTCTTGCTGTCATGTAACAACCAATACATCTGCTGTCTTCTACTAAGCAGCATATGGACCAAAGATGACTCAATTGCTTCTTTTACAGGAAGAATGAATGCTTCTGTATCTCTGCATTTGTGGTATTTGCTACACCCACATGCAGGGGCTTATGTGGGGACAGAAACACACACACACATAGCAACAGATTCTGCCTGGTGTATTCACACCAAATGGGCTAACTCCAATCAGCAGCTAAGCCCCGTGCAGCCACTTGCTCACTCCTCCCACCCTCCACGGCATGGGGAGGAAAATCAAGATTAAAAAGGTAAAACTCATGAGTTAAGAACCGCTAAATAATAGGAATATTGTAATTATTATGACAAGTAGAGAGAGAAAGGGGTAAAATCCAAGAGAAAGAAGTGATGCACAATACAATCACTCACGCCCCACTCACTGATGCCCATCTTGTCCCTCAACGAGTGGCTCCCAGTCAATACCCTCCAGTTAATACTCTGCTCATTACATTCTTAGCATGGAATGTCCCTTTGGCCTCTTCAGGTCAGCTGCCCTGGCCGTGCTCCCTCCTGGCTTCTTGTGCACCTGCTTGAAGGCAGAGCATGAGACTTGAAAAGTCCATGGTTTAGAAAAAGCACTACTTAGCAACAACCAAAACATCAGGGTGTTATCAACATTATTCTCATACTAAGTCCAAAACACAGCACTGTACTAGCTCCTAAGAAGAAAATTAGCTATCCCAGCCCAAACCTGGACATGTGCACCTACACACATACATAGCGGCAAAGAGCAGTGAGAGGTCAGAGCAAATATTTTTGCTCTGAACAGCCTTGGACTTAGCAGGTTTAAAATATGAAGCCAGGCCAGAACCCGGATTTTCAGATAGCCTCTATCTTTATAAGCTTCCCAACAGAATTCCATACAATAATGTAATTATTGTTGAGTACATAACATGGGAGCAAAAGCACAGTAACCTAGCCCCACACTGCACAGCCTGCAAAAGGATAGGGTGGCCTCCATTGTACACATTGCATTCTCAGGAGAGGAAGGGACTCTTGCAATCATGATGCCTCTCAAGTATCCTAGCAGGCACAAAAAGATACTTATTCTCTGTCCAGTCTTGTGGAGCAAAGCCAGAGTTCAGAGAGTAGTGTAAAGCAGGAGGTTTTTAGAGGCTAGCTGAAATAAAAGACCCCTGGTCTGAGCTGGGCCTCAAAGTTGCTTTCATAGGTCAGTGAATGAACCCTAATGCATAAAGAGAAGCCCACTACGTTTTGGGACAGCTCAAATCATGATTTATCTTATAAGCAGGATTTCATTTAGAACAACTAGATCATGATCAACTCCCGCTTGCACTCCTCTGTTTCCAGGGTGGGGACCAGTACTTTGAAGTCCACATTTTTTATTATGTTTATAACATTTCTCAAGGCTCCAAAACACTCATGTGTCTAAAAAAGATGAGAAAGGTTTTTTGATTTGAGTTCGGTTTTGTATTTTTTCTTTGGTTGGTTGGTTAGTTGGATGCTTTGTTTGCTGATTATTTTTTTCCCAAGGAAAAATTATGCTTCAAAATTAACCTGAATAACAATATGAGTGAAAATCCTCTGCCTTTCTCAAGAACAGGCTCTGGGCAAACTATTTCACCCAGCTGTACTCTGGAGGATCCCTGTGGGAGGGAAGCTCACTTGGCAAGGCACTCTCTGTTCAAGTAGTAGATGACTTCACTCTCCTTATGCACATAATCTTTTCCTACACAGTGTACATCAAACCAAAATTATACTGCATGTGTTAAGCTTGTAAGTGCACCGTTTTATAATGATTGCATTGCTTGTGTCCCAAGGACATTATAAAGGGGGTCATTCTGCCACTGCTTATGATTCTGTGTATTGCCAATAAGCAACTGGGCTGTAGCTTCATACACTAAGAAGAGTGTACTTAATAAAAAACAGCCTTTGAGGTTACCCTTAAATTGAATGCCTTTTATGACAATTCTTGCTCCATAACAGTATCTCCATTTACAAGTGACAAGTCACCATTCCTAAATACCATGTATAATCACAGTTTGTATTGAAATGGTGCCTCCAAAGCACTGCAAATACCTGTCACTAGATATTGTGTTAGAACCATTTGTTTCTAAGGGAGCTGTCTTTTCCTGTTGGCACTGATTTATCTTACAGACATCAGAATATTAACAGATGTCATCCTTTCACACGTGTACGAAGACAGTATGACAATGTGGAGTTCATGATCCTGAGACTGTTAAGTCCTTTTCTTTACCATATTAGACATCAAACACTGTAAAAAATAAACAAAAACAACAACTAAAAAATTTTAAAACCCTCAGCAACATGATGTACTTGCATTCTGTATATCCTTTATAGCTTATGAACATAGAGTTTCAGATCTGTTTTGTTCTACATGAAACTCAGCAACATAGTCCACTTTCTGTTCCAATGTTTAGTGTCAACAGAAGTTTAGGATCTAGTTCTGGTCCCCACTGAAGTCATGGGAATCTTATACTTGATGTTAATGGAAATTGGATCAGGCCAGTAACTGGAGACGCTGAAAAGAATCCCAGATGCTGCATAACAAATGAACTATCCACTGAGGTAGTCCCTCTGCTCTGGGAAGCTGCCGCTGGGAATTGCTGCTACCTTTCTGTGGAAAGGCTGAAAAAAAAACGGATGTTGGATGTCAGATGTCAAAGCTGCAGTTTTAGTGACACAGAAAATTCTAAAAACTCTAAACAAATAGGACCCTGCCAAATGAAAGAGCTGTTTGCACTTTGACCAGGGAATAGAGACATTTAAAAACAGCAAATCATGCTACTAATTTGTCCTTTGATAAAGCAGGTTAGCATGATTTGAATCTGGTTCCCTGAACAATTGTGAGACAGAAATCTTCAGCTCTTCCCATGTCAAATTTAAAGCAAAACAAAACAGGTTAATAATTTTATTTTCTTTATTTTTCATGACTCAGATCTCATATTATGTGACTAGCAGTTTCCATGCTTGATCAGTTGTGAAAGTTGCAAATGTCCTTTGCATATTTTCTGACTTCTTCCAAAAGCTTTGCAAGGGGGACAGCCATTCTGCTGTAGTGTGTGGCATTTACCTCCTGTTAACATTAAAAAAGTGCATCCACCTTGGATCTAGTCATGGCATTGATATGCAGAGGCAGAACCACAGTCAAAAAAGAGGATGTAGTGATTCAACCTTTCTTGCTGAATGACTCAAAGAGGAAATTGCATGCTCTGAAATGACATACCTCATTGTAACCTGTTGTGACCATGCCTGCCTGCCATACCATACTTTGTCTTGGAAATCAGACAGACGTGCCAAGCACAATTCAGGTATGAACCAGTACAAAGGCAGAGAGCTTCCTATTTGTCTGCCGTACTTTAAACAGCTGCCAGCTCCCCAAAGCTTGCCACTATGATCCAATTCGGTGTCACTGTCACACCCAAGGGAAGTCTATGTGAGTAAGAGTGGTGTATGAAATGAACACAAAATGCACAGAAAAGTTAGCAGAAAGCAAAAGGGGTTGTGAAAAGGAAAAAAGTGTGCCTAGTGTGAATTATTTACTTCTCTTAATTCATAATTGTCATCAAATAGAATAGTAATTAATCCTTCCCTGGGGAAAAAAAACCACAAACAAACAAACAAAAAACCTGCTGGCAGTGACAGGTTTTCACATCAGAGTATGGTCTCCTGTTATGTTCTAATCCTACAAAATAATAAATTATTTTGTAATTAAGGTATATCTATTATTAGTCATCTGCTACAGACTTTCCACTACAACTTGCATAATTTTTTTTGGTTTTTAAAAGAAACCTTCTACCTTGCTCATTGTGACAAGGAGTAGAAATCAACAATAAGTTAGCACAGAACAAATGCCTTAAAAGGACTAAGTTGGTCTTGTACTAATGCACTACTGCAGTTCGGGAAAAGCAGCTGGTTTATGAGTAGGACTCTTTGGTTATCTAATACTCTGCACAGCATACAGAATATGGACTTCAGCCACGTTTTCTGAGAATAGGGAAGCAAAACATTTATCTTTGCATGTTTGTGAAGACATCAATGGAACATTGACATTTCGTTGCATTGAAAGAAGCTTGAGATTTCCCTACTCAAATACCTTTAAACCTAGCAGTAAAAACCACACTTGAAAGTTTCCTATTGTCCTTCTACTCACTGCAAAATAAAAGTCATTATAACCATGTTGTTTGCATGGACAGTGAGTTTTGCCTCATTGACTTGGGTGAATCTGTCTGGTTTCATCAAGGCTTTAAATGCATACTCAGCAAGGCTTAGTACTGATTCTGGGACAGGCAAAAGAAGAATTAAAGAGTTAATTAGGATAAATTATCATTTAAAAACTCTCCTGAATCTCCAAAAAGCTTCTTCACAGAATCATTGCAGGATTATACTCCTGGATCATTAGTCCAACCTTTGACCAATCACTTGTCAACTAGACCACAGCACTAGGTGACATGTCCAGTCATTTCTTGAACAGCTCCAGGGATGTTGACTTCACCATCTTCCTGGACAGCCCATTCCAGTGCTATACAACCCTTTCCATGAAGAAATTCTTCCTGCTGTCTGACCTGAACCTCCACTGGTGGAACTTGAGGCCTTCTCCTCTTGTTCTATCACTTGCTGCCTGAGAGAAGACTGACCACCACTTGTCTACAGCCTCCTTTCAAGTGGTTGTAGAGAGAGATTAGGTCTCCCTTGAGCCTCCTTTTCTCCAGGCTAAACACCCCCAGCTCCCTTGGCCACCCATCATACAACTTAACTCTCTAGCTCACCAGCTTCTCTGGACACACTTGAGGTTTGGCCTCATCTGTGCTGAGTGTAGTGGGACAATCCCTGCCCTGGTCCTGCTGGCCACACTATTTTTTGATACTTCTCACAATCCACATCAAGATTTTTCTTAGAGCAGTGATGATTTATTGTGAAAGGTTTGAGAAATTTATTCAGCCTCTTTCTCCAGCAGATCCCTGGCTGTGAAATAAGGCTTTGCCTCTCCATTTTGCACATGGTTTGTCTGTTTAAACTCCAGTTTCCCTCAAAGGCATATCTTTTCTGTACTTGGTAGTGTGTTGGGATTCACACTGGGTGACAGACCCACATATTCCTGTAACAGCAACAATAAAGAGTCCAGGTATCCTTGAAGAGGCTTAAACTTTCAGCTAGAGCAAAAGCTCCTATCTTTTGTTCTAGAAAAAAAAAAAAAGGAAAAAAAAAAAAAAAAACCAGAAAAATGTCCTGGAACTGCCCTACAAACTCAAGTCAATCTTCTCACTCAGTTAAGTTTAGGATGAACTGGATGTTTACACAAGCAAAAGGCATCTCACCAGAATTTTTCTGGGGAATAAGGACTTTGTGAAATCTTAGTATCTCTGAAAAGTCATTAGAGGGCTGAAGTAACATGCTTTCTTAGCAAAGTCCTAGGATAAACTGTGGCAGAGGGAACTGATATAAGGTTCTTGTAAATGTCTCATGAAAGGCTTATACCAAAGGCCTCTCAGAAATGTGCCCTTTTCAAAGAGGACAATAACCATGAAAATACAGAAGAGCTTATGATTTTATGTTTTCCTCATAGTTTTGCAGCATTCTGGTGTTTTATAGCACTAACAAACTATGACATTTGGCTTTCTCATGAGACTTTCCTAACTTGTGGGGATACCACAAAAGTACCAGATGACATGATAATCTGGCAACATATATCGCTCACTTAGGCATTAAAAAGGCCAATAAAAATCATAAAACAACGAACATACTGAGTTACTCAATTATATAAGTGGTTCAGCCAAATTTCATTTATTCCCCTCTTTCCTTTCTGTCTGTCTCCCGTTTTGATCTCATAGCACAGAGCCCTAGTAAGAGTTCAACAAGAAGGGCCAGTCTTGCTCACACAGGCAGAAAACTTAATTTGGGGATTTTTAGCCAACTAGCTACGACGATGGCCAGTACCCACTAAGAGCGTAAGACCGATGAGCAGATAATCTGCTTGCCACAAAGAAAAGGCTAACCAATCTACACTGCTCCTCTTTCTCTATTACTCTTCAGTTTGGCACCAGAATCTAGCCACAGACACAGAAATTGTTCTGTAATGACAGGCATCACCAAATATAAACAGCTGGTAACCCTAAAATTAGACCCACTGGCTGTCTCTTGGTTTGGGGATATGTTTTATTATACCTTCCAACTGGCAAGCAAATTTTAAAGTTAACTTAACCCATTACAAGACCCTTTTTTTTCTAATAATTGAGCCTGCTACTTTATGTACACTCTATTCATTCTTATGAAGAGTTCTGCCAGCACAAAAAAAAAGAATTTGGCTAAAGCTAATAGAAAATTTTCCATACAAAATGCATTCTGATAGGTAACTAGAGCTCTTGAATTAGCAAAACTTTTACATCTGAAGTTTCTCCTGTCTTCACAAAACCTCAGCTTCCAGGTGACCAGACAGAAGAACCATTCAGCAAGAAAATGAACCTGAAACTATTTTCAATTTTCAGCAGCAAGGCCTTCTAGCCAAGGACTCAGACAATATACTACTTGTGACAAGAAGGAAGAGATGATGATCCTACTCCTTAGATGCATGCTAGTGAAGAAACCCAGTATATAGCAAAAAGCTCAGGCATAAAACACTTTAATTCCACATATTGTAATGCTTCACTTAAAATTAACCCTCTATTTCTCAGTCTAAAATTTTCAGCTGTTTAGATTGTCATTAAATTTTGATATGTCCTCCGGGGAATAATCAATTAAAGGAAACACAGTTAGCTTAGTTCTTGCACCTACCTAGAAACCAACTGCTAGCTTCAAAGTTAGATATACATGTGTGAACACTGGTCACTCATCTTTAATAAACATTATTTAGGGCCAGATTTTTTTCACCTGTTTGACATCTTTTTTGATCTCCGAGCTTGAAATTAGCTGAAATAGTTGAATAACAAATGTGGGGTTTTTTTAATTTTATGCATACACTCCTTTAACAGGACAATATTCATTCTGTCTTCTTATATTATCACCATTACTGGAGTCATAAAAAAAGCTTAGTAGTACTGCCAGATTCTATTAACAAGTTTCATTTCTTTTTCTTGCATAAACTGGATGTAAAGCTGAATCTCTCCCACAAGAAGTGAGCAAAATGAAATTTTCTATATTTAGTTTAAAAGTTAACAATGACTGAGGGTCAAGATATTTGCTCTGACATTCACAAATGGGTGGAACCACCGACACTCTACTAAAACTGCTAATTAGGGAAAATTTTAGGTGGGAATCACACTTGCACTTTGGTCACAGGGAAATCTGGCAGGCTCAGGGAATCTTGCACCAAGCGCAGAATGAAACAGCACCCCATGAGTCATGCTCTGAAATCACATCTAACTGGGAGCAGCACACATCTGGCAGCGATGCATGGGAGATGGTGGGACACCTTTTCTTCCTCTCTCTTCTAAGCCTACCAGAAATCCCATAATTCAGTTCTGATTCCCAAGACTGTTAGTAATTCCAGCACACAGGCAGGCAGAGTGTGTCTTTGGGTTTCAATTCACCAGCTTTTCCAGAAGTGGTGGTTGGCCAAGCCCGTTCTGCAGAGTTGTGGGAACATCACACAGGACCTTGCGTGACTCCCAAAACATGACAGCTTCCAGCACCTCCTCCTCATGGGCTTTCATCTGACTTTTTCTTCAGGTTTTCAGGGAAGCAGGCTTCTATTCCTTGGCACCACAAAAGGTGAAAAATGGCCTGTTTCATGACTCTGTCAGTCTGTTAACACACCTTAATAACGTCAAAGGTATAATTTAATAGTGATCGTATGCAACATCATTAAAAGAGATCAGAGTTCCTTTTGTTCACTTCATTTTCCACAGCCTCTTTACCTATTTGAGTCTGTAGCTTAGAAGCTCATCCGTATTTCTTCGAAAATTTCATGCCTCAAAGGTCACCATCTCCATAAATGTTAAAATATCTCATTCTGGGAGCACAATAAAAATACTGAAATAGCTTAAAAACATGTTACTGATTTGGTTTTTACACATTACTGATTTGATTTTTATGCCTATGTAATCTGCTTGAAAGTACATCAGTCTTTGCAAACTTCTTGGTCGTTTTGTCACCTTCCCTTTCTCCCTTAAGCTTTCTAAAATAAAAGGCAAATATACTATTTAGTGCACTGCTACAGAAGCAAATGAAGGCAGAATTCTGCTTCATTATACAATGGAATTTGTGGTAGTTTGGTGAGTCCTAGTGTATCTCCAGGTATACAAAACATGGATACTTAGTTAAATGGAAGTCATGAGTGCACGACAGGTACACAGACTACTTTTCTAATGTCATAGGAAATAGTCCAGTGACACAATACTGAAGCAGCACCTGTTGGAAATCTTTCAATTCAGTGTTTGGGGATTTGTTTGGTTTGGGTTTTTTTTTTCTTTAAAAAACACAAATGCCTTGAAACCAAAAGTATTTTCACTAGATTTGTTCTAGGAAAAGTTTCTCAGGGTGATGATCATTTTTTGGTCAACATGTAAGGGTGGGGTTGGCAGAGAGTGGAGAGACAAACAACTAACTGGGAACAACTGTGGAAACTCTGTCCCAGGTTGCCCTTTTGGTTAGGTCACCTACCAGAGTGTGGGAAAACTTGAGTTCATATTTCTGTTCTATCTGCTTCAGAATAAGGTCTTGGACTTATGCTTCTTAATTCTCAGGTAAGTTAATTAAGTACATCACATGACCTGTGCCACAGGAGCACTCTCTGGACTGCTAATAGCTAATCTGTTCTTCGCACAAAATCAGTTTTCATTGGAACAGAGGATTTAAGCTGAGGCTGCTACATCAGTGTCTTTTCTAGTTGCTTGTCAGTATCCTGGAGAAGGATTCTGCAGCAAACAAAAATTTCAAGGACTGGATTTCATGTTCATGGATGTTTCAGGTTCATGTTACAAAACATCAAAAGGGATGTGTTGCAAATATTTTAAGGGAATAATAGAACTGCCAACCACGTAGTGTTACTTCAGGAATGTACAACCTAATGGATAGATGCAAGATAATTCAAGGAAGAGTTTAACTTGGTTGTAGAAGACTTTTGAACACAACCCTTTGCTATTTGCAGCCTGGTTTCATTCAGTATCAATTTTGGTTTACCTTTACAGCATATTTAAGATATTGCTGAAATACAATATGTAAGAGGAGTTCAGTCCAACTTTCTCATTGATAACTACTCAGGCAGTAGAACCGACTTAGAAGAGTGTCTGCTTCTCACCAAATCATGCCCCACTTCCACACAAAGACACACTGCTTGGGCACGTTCCTCCTTTTACTCTCTATTTCTGCCCCCTTTTGTTCTACAAACTACAGAAATAAGTGTTCCTTGTAGATCCCTTTGTAAGGATCTTAGGACTATGGATGGGCAGGACTATCAAAGGGCTCAGAATAAAGTTTAGAAGCAGCCAGTGGCCAAAACAAATAATAGTATTGCTCATCTCAGAGGTACTGAGGAAATATTTTGGTACCTGTATCCTCTAATTGTGATGTAATTCTCTTGCCATGAAAAATAACATATTAACATAAAGAAATTCACTTAACACAGCAAGTACAATGCTTGAAAGAAACAACTGACTTAACTATCATTTTCATGTCTTTGTCCAGAGCAGTGATGTCTAACCCCACACATGCTGAAAAAATTCAAGCTGGCTCTGATGAGGAAGAAATGGACTCATGCATCTGTCTACAGAGTCATGGGCCATTTTTTGCTAGAGATACTTTACTTTGAAACAGATCTTGTAATTACCTTACTCAGGCAAGGAAACCTCTTTCTCTTATTCTAACAATCTCAACAATAGTGACCGATTCCTTTTTGTTGTTGATGTTGTGTTGCTCTGATATCATCATTATGGGAGGATTTCTTTTTGGTTTGTCCTGTTTTTAAATTGAACATGTTGCATCAGAAAAAGACATTGGAAAGAATTTCAAAACACAGTAATATTTGAATCCAAATTATAGTCATTAAAAGGCAATGTTTAAGTATGTAAAAAAAAATCATGAATCATCATGTGTATATATATATATTGCAGCATTCTAGGAAATGATCATTATTGGAGGAAGAAGAAATGCTAGAAAAGTTCATTCTCACTCAACACAACAGCCTTTTAGAAGGGAAGGGAAGGAAAGGAAAAAGACCTCCGAAATGTGACTTCTACCAAGTGCAATAATGACGAGTGCCTAGAAATAGACGTGACAGCTAGTACAGTGTAGCAGCATGAAGGCAAAGGCCCCCAAGCAATAAGTGTAATTGATTAGAAAATGAGAACAACGTTGCAAGTACCCTGCACAGGAGATGAAAAGGCAGAGGGGTTCAATGCACGTTCACAGACTTCGTACAAGAATATACATGTAACTCACAAACAGGTTGTACCACACCACAAGGAGCAGCAAGTGCTAACTGCAATGTATATCATCCTGTCGGATACCTGAAGACAATGGGACCCCACTAAGGGACAGGCCAAATCTTGCATACGTCCCCCAGTTTTATGTTGGTTTTGTTGGCTTTTGTTCACTAGGTCCTTCCGGAGCAGCCATCAAGGATAGGGGGAATGTGATGGTCTCAGTGATAATCAGGGTCTCATATCAGTCCTAGGCTATATTTTGCTCACCCTTCCTTATCTAGATTCTCTGAGCAATATAAGCATAAATCTTGTTTCTGTTAGACCAGGCTGAACTTCTACTCTGCTCATCCAATTGTAGAATTTGGGCCACAGCATAAGGTGCTGGTGCCAAACTCCTTTCAGTCTGAAAAGATTTAGTGAACAGTTTTTATCTCCTATTTTGTCCCATTTTTATACAGCACCGCTTTATTAGGAATTTTGGAGCACAAAAGCTTTAAAGGAAGGCTGTCCTCCTGCATTAGTCATGGCAACACTTCTCAACAGCATGAGCAACCTGCCAAGCCCATTACACAGCCTGTGAGTGCAAAGCAGAGACGACACAGCTTGCTCAGAGTGCCAAAGGGAAGGGCAGCTCCAGGAACAGCAGCAGGGGTGACCTGGCAGTGCTTTCACAGGCATTTCCCTGCTCACTATTGCTCCAGTCAGGTCAAGTATGCTAATGTACATCAGGGGCATCAGCATGGTCTCAGATGCATCCACTGCTTTGCCTCCCCCTTGCCTGCCTGACATGACAGAAGCTGCAGCTGACTTCTTCAGGACCTGCTTGTGGTTCAAGTCAGTTATGTCTTCACATGCTCAGAAACTATTATTCATTCCCTGCACAACAGAGCTTCAGCCTTCATCTGGTAGAGGGGTTGATATCACTTAACATAATTGTATGCAAAATCAGAGCACCTGCACAGCCAGCCTTAAGTTTAGGGATATGAAACATTATTTTGGAAGGTATCCTGTATGACAAAACCCATGTAACATTTCTAAATTCCCACAGGTCGTTAAACCACTGGATTTCTACCCTAAATTAATTTCTTCTCAGTTTTTAATAATTTATCTACTGAGGGCTATGTTAAGAATAGAGATGATAACAACATCAAAACAAAGAAAAATCTTCACAACAGGTAGCACTGGTGAAAAAGTTCTGGATTTTTTTTCAATAAATTGCCTTTTAACAGAAGAAAAAGCTGTAAGCTTCTTAAAAACTGCATGGTGTTTGGTTGGAGTTTTTTTCACAAAGGAGAATAAACCCCAAAATTTTATAGGAAGATATTTTAGACATACATATATATTGTGTTATGAGTGTGAGTAATATTTTGATCCAGACTGACAACCTTTTTCCTTTCCTTTCCTTTCCTTTCCTTTCCTTTCCTTTCCTTTCCTTTCCTTTCCTTTCCTTTCCTTTCCTTTCCTTTCCTTTTCCAACAGAAAAATCATACCTTTCTAATTAAGCTGTTTGGTGAACTGAGATTCTATATGGATCTGGAAGTGGAAATGGAAATACTAATTGTTAGACTTGAATACGGTGCTGCCTAGGAGGTGATATAATGACAGTATAATTACTTTCTACACCTTCTATTTTGCTTTGCATTCACTAAGAACTCAGCTACAACTCCGATTTATTTTTATTGGTTTGTTTCAAAAGCATTTTCAGATTTTAAACTGCAGACACATAGGTAGATGCAGGTCCAGATATCCCTACGGTGTTAAGTGATGATTTCAGCCAGCTGAAAACTCTTTTTGATCTCTCTGATAATACCAGGAAAGCACTGATCTGAAAAGGCAGATTACCACCAAGGATTAGGCAGTACAATAGCATGCTGAGAATGCAAGAGGATGATGAGGTTTAGCAAACAAGCTTGGAACATATTTGAACTCCACATCGAACCCCAGTCCAAGCCATGGGGAAATCAGAAGAAAAATGAAAGAGGAGAGAATTGCCTTGAAAAATTATTTTATGAGAGAGGGAGAAATTGTCCAGTTACTAGGTTCTAACTAAAATCAAGGCAGAGCTAACTGAGAGAACACATTCTGCACAGAAGCCTTTACTTAGGCTGAATGGACACAGAGACTCAGCCACACTCTAATTTTCTTGAGACAATCCTTTAAGGCATGTGGCTGGAGCAGGTCACTCTGCTGTTGCTGCTGTCCTCAGGCAGTATAACACAGTGAAGACAGGATTTTACAAAGCCCTTTTTTTTTTCCAAGAAGAGATTTTTTTTTTTCAGGACTAGCCACAGTAAATAGAGTGGTTATTTGGTATGTGAGATAAGTATTGGCCAATGTCATTTGAACACACTAGTTTTCTTTCAGCATTTTGTCACTTGACCAGTTAAATGCTAAGGTTAAAACGCTGTTACACAACATGCATCCACCCTACTGTGTGTCAGAAATGTGAGGAATGTTTGCAAGAAAGAGCAGCTGGCGTACAATTCCTGTCACCAAACCCCAAAGTCAAAATGGCTAACATTTCCTGGATCTGCTTAGCTCACCTACAGATAAATAGTTTGCAGTCAGTGTGTGCAAACAGGAGCAGAGTCATTAAAACTGAAGCAGGTCTTGGGCAAGATCCAGTTTGCATGTTACATATTCATAAAAAGCTGTGTTAGAATGGCTTCCAACAGTGCAAACGTCAATGGAGCCTGCTGGAGCAAGCCTTAGGTATGCCATCTATGTGTCTGATTGCCTAGAGTTCAGAGGAACTTGCTGAATGTATTACCAAAGGGAATGAAAAAGCTTGCATAGGGGTAGCTGGCCAGGTCTAATTTCTGGATGCTTAAAAGTACATGTTGGTGTCAAAGGGTTTTACACCTTTAGGTTTTTTCAGCTCATTTGTTGTTTGTATAATCCTTGAGAATCGCAAACAAATACTTCATTTTGTTTTGGTTTTTTTTTAAAGAACATATATTAATTTATGTTATAACAAAAATGTTCATTAAGCCTTGCCTAATAGCACTGATTATTTGTTTATTTTCACTCTGTTCAGCCTATTTAATTGTGTGTACACATACCTATAATTACCACTTTGAAATGCAAATACACAGTTACTAAGGATAACCTTTCTCATTTTTCAAGAAGCTAACACCCTTTTTATAAATGTTAACCATATCCTAAGCTCCATGGAAAGCAGCACATTTTAAGCTCTCCTCACATTGCAGTGGCTGTCTCCTGAACCAAATTATCCTCTCTGCCACTGTCACAGCTTCCTTTAGTTTACTACCAGCCAAAGCCCCTGGTGAAGACTATGAGATCCCTTGGCTGAAGTACCTGCCAGCTTACAGCTGACCTAATCCTGGGACTCCTCTAAGCGATGGGAACAAAAATGGATATATTTTCTGTCTTCAGCAGTCTCATCAAGCCTCCAATTCCACTTGTGCCTTACTCTTGGAAAGACCTGGGCTAGTACAGAGCCATTTTTACTCTTGATTATGTATCAGACAGTCTATTGCTATCAAGTTGCACCAACAGACTACGCTCACACTTCTCTCTGGAGTGAGATTTTGTTCTTGAATGGAGGATTTGAGGATTTGACTGAGCAGCATGATGAGCAGAAGCTATCACAAAACAATAAGTTGTCGCGTAACTTACTTCCTAACTGTCAAACCCACAAAGGGCTTTCAAAATGATGATACCAACCCATCTTCCACACCTTTCCTGCCCAAACCCCAAACCTTCTGCAATTACAGACATCAGTGGTTACCTGTGGAAGGTTCTCTTTCAGCAGTATTTATGTGAACAAATATTTGCCTGTCCCCCTGTTCACAGAAAGTGCATTAAAGAGGGATGTCAGTTAGTGTGGGCTGTCTTTGAACACATGTTATGAATACTGTTTTGCAGGATTTGCCCAGCAGTAGATGAGAACAAGCAATGAGGAAACTAGGAACATGGGTAACGAGGCCAGAAGGTGTGGAAGCTTTCCAGGAGCAGGGGGAGCTGGGTGAAGAAAAACTTGCCTTACCAATATATAGCCACAAACATTTCTCAGGCTTTCTGTGTACTTCTTAATGGTCACTCTCAAGAAACAGCATTTAGCAGAGTGAACATAGGCACATAAACTTTCACATAACTCTTGTAATTCCATTAACAGAGTCTGTCACAGTGGGAAATTAGTAGCAATTGATCTATCTTATTTATTTAAATGGGGGGGGAACTGTGTCTTTGGAATCAGGTGGAATACCTGTAACTGTAATCTTCTCATAGAACCTCAAAGAGGTTCTTTCCCTGCATGTTTTTCAACCAGTTTTTAGTTGTATAAAACATATTAAGATAAATAATGGGTCAAATTGTAAAAGGTTTCTCCCTATCTCTTAGCGGGCAGCAGAGTGAAGCCACCCAAATAATAATTTCAGTCAATGAATGAACAAATGATATCCCAGTTCAGCTTCAAGGCATATCAAATGGTACTTTAGTAAAAATACCAGCAAAGCAGCACAAAAATAACATACATATCTTGTAGATTACATAATTTATTTGGAAATGTTTTCATACAGTTAAATAAACTTCAGAAAACTACAGTGGAGCCTTCATATAAATTAGCTGTAGTGCCTAAAATCCCATGAGCTATGAAATGTTAAAAAAAAAAGAAAAAAATTAAATACATAGTGTTGCTGAGCAACATAGCTCCCTCTTAAACAACTTTCCCTTGTATGAAGTGCTTCAGAAAGGGACTACTGTGGAGTCTGTGTAAGTGTTTGCCCTATGGGTAGTGCGATTTTGTTACAATCCTTCAAAAAACAACTACACAGACTGTTACTGAATTTAATTATAAGGAGTCTCCAGGGTTATTCCATTACCTCTGTCTTTAGTTCACAGTCTCAAATCAAAACTTAAGCTATTCTCTTTTGATTTCATTCATTAAAAAATAATAATTTATATAAACTTTCAACATGGCAATGGCTCAAAAGCTCTTTTGCAGTCTCAACTGAAAAGTATTGCAGGAAAGCCTCTAACATTACAAGATTTTGCTAAGGGCGGGATAGATTTCCCATAGCCCTACCTGGATTTGTGCTGGCTGCTCAAGGTCTTGGAAAGTGCAGAGCAGAAGGTCAGTTCCTGATGGGCCCTGCTCTGGAGTGGGTCTGGGTTGATGCCAGATGGCCAGCCTTGGGTTGCTGTGTGAGCATCAGCCCCAGGAGGACCAGGCCTTCCCCTCCCTCCTGCTGAGCTCAGAACATCAAACTGTCCCCGACTAGTAAAAAAAAAAACCAAAATAAGTTGTTTCTCACAAATCAGAAATCTCACTCGGTATTCCCACTGTCACCAGGGTGCTTAGGAAGCATTAGGAATCGCATTGCTCAGTGCTGACTTCAGCTCCCATGCATCTGCATTTCCTGCGCACATATCAACATGCATCTGCAATGTTTGTGATGGCAAGGAAAGGGTTAGCCCAGGGAGCAGGTGGAAAGCAACCCAGCTGCAAAAAATTAAAAAGGCAGCAGGAGAACCCAGTGTGAAAGGTAATAAGGCCAGCAGGCAGACTGGGAACGGAGGGTATGAGCCTTGGGGGAAACTGCCAGGGCCGCCCTGGGGTGGGGGAGCCAGTGGGCTGCTCTTCTGAGGTAAGGCAGGTGTCTCCTGCTGGCAGCAGATGTGGCTTTGATCTGTGGGCATACCTGGGTGGGGAGAGGTTTCCACAGGGTGGGATCACACTCTGGGGAGCTGACCCATTTGCAAGGTTTGGTTCAGCTCGGTTTCAGTTCTCCTAAGTTTCTCCAGGAGCTCACACAAGGGATAGTTTACCTGGTCAGAGCAAGGTTGTTATTTACAGATTGATTTTTAAAGGCCTTTAGGCCTATCCTGCCCATAAAAGTGGAAACTGAGTACTTAGATACTTCTTTAAAAGTTGGATCTTGCTAAAACTCCTCCCTCAACCAGACCAGAGCCAAGCTTTCTCCTGAGGTTTGAAATGCTATAAATGAACCTTCTATATTGTTGCCTTATGCTTTCAACTTCAGGCACCTCATCCAGACAGAAAAGTAATGAAAGAGCTGAAGAAAGTCGAGGGTTGGAAAGGAACAAAGCAGTCCTGTGGCTCCAGGTCCCGTTCCCAAAGTTATCGCTCACTCGCTGTGTGGCCCTGAGGAAGCCATTGACAGGCCAATCCTGCTCCCAGTAAAGTCACTGGGAATTTTCCCATAGGCTCCAGTGAGTGCCAGACCAGGCCCTTAGACTCCTAACAATCCCCTCATTACCCCCCCTGCAAAGCAGGGACAATAATATCCTGGTCTCACAGGGTAGTAAGGGGACTAATTTATTAATGTTCATAAAGCTGTTTCAGATCTACAGATGGAAGGCATTATGTCGGCACAAGTTTTTCTCAATTATCATTCTCATGGTATTTCCAATTGTCTCACTAAAGCCAAGGAGTTCCAAAAATCTTGTGAGAAAGTTTCTTCTCTAAAAATTGGACCCCGTTTCTGGGGGATGGCAACAGATATATTCAGATGGCACTGGAATGCAGGAATACTTGATGAAATAAGGCTCTGAATCTTTGAGGGTTTTGTATGAATCCTGAAGGCAGAGGAGTGTGTAATGCTCTAGGAAGGACAGTCTCTGAATTTTATGAAAAAAACATCTTAGAGCTTTAGTCTAGCAAGCAACAAGCTGAGACCAAAATGTTCAAATTTGACTCTCAAGGCTTGCTGCTGGTGGGAATTCTTTAAGCTTTGCTCCCTGCTTTGTCAGAGCATTTTCTGAGGAAGATCAGTCTCTGGTTCAGGTTCTTTGTCCCGAGGAGGAAATGAGGAGTTCTTTCCCCCCCCCCCCACATCCCTACTGCCTGCTATGAGTTAATCAGGCATCAGGGCCAGGCACAGAAAATCAATGAGATCAGGCCAGTAGGCAGCAGACAGGGAATTTCACTGGAGAGAGGTCTGCATGGGTGAGTAATAATGTATCGTTTGGGAAAAGGCAGAAGCACGCTGCAAATAGCACACACATATTCACTCCCATGGAGGCATGTATCTGTGTGCATATATATATATATTTATATATATATATATATTTATATATGTATGTATATCCCATAATACTCCCTACAACTATTCCGCTTCGTGTCCCCTGACCTGACTTTTGCATCTTTATGCTTTATGTATGTGACTTGAGACATCCTCATTGCTAAAGGTTAACACTGGGGAAAATCCACAGGTGTAAAGCTCAGCTAAAAAGACTGTGATAGTAAAACTATAAAACCAGTATCACAAATCCAGCATTTCCCTTTTCCCTGTCGTCTCACTCCTTACCCACGTATAACCACACCCCTACAGGTACAGAGCTTGCTATGCTGCTCTGGGAAAGCAGGTAAACGTTAATGTTCTGGTGGATCCATCTCTCTCATTTCAGGCATTTCGTCAAAACTGGTCAAAGAAAGGAAATTAACCTTCTCCCTCCCTCCCTCCCCCGACTGAGCACACACGCACAGACACACGCATGCAGAGCCACAGCCAAGGCCTTCGGCAAGCCAGCTGATAGCAATCAGTATTTTGAGAAGTGATAGCTCATCTGTAGATTCAGCATTCTTTTGCAGCAGAAGGTATTATGCAAACTAGCCCCATTAGAAAAGCAAACATCAAAGCAAAACATGTTTTCGAAGAGACAAATGCATAAACCATGTGGTACCTGACACTGAAACAGAAATAGGATAATTACCCTTTCTCTCAATGGAAAGCNTGAGTTAATCAGGCATCAGGGCCAGGCACAGAAAATCAATGAGATCAGGCCAGTAGGCAGCAGACAGGGAATTTCACTGGAGAGAGGTCTGCATGGGTGAGTAATAATGTATCGTTTGGGAAAAGGCAGAAGCACGCTGCAAATAGCACACACATATTCACTCCCATGGAGGCATGTATCTGTGTGCATATATATATATATTTATATATATATATATATTTATATATGTATGTATATCCCATAATACTCCCTACAACTATTCCGCTTCGTGTCCCCTGACCTGACTTTTGCATCTTTATGCTTTATGTATGTGACTTGAGACATCCTCATTGCTAAAGGTTAACACTGGGGAAAATCCACAGGTGTAAAGCTCAGCTAAAAAGACTGTGATAGTAAAACTATAAAACCAGTATCACAAATCCAGCATTTCCCTTTTCCCTGTCGTCTCACTCCTTACCCACGTATAACCACACCCCTACAGGTACAGAGCTTGCTATGCTGCTCTGGGAAAGCAGGTAAACGTTAATGTTCTGGTGGATCCATCTCTCTCATTTCAGGCATTTCGTCAAAACTGGTCAAAGAAAGGAAATTAACCTTCTCCCTCCCTCCCTCCCCCGACTGAGCACACACGCACAGACACACGCATGCAGAGCCACAGCCAAGGCCTTCGGCAAGCCAGCTGATAGCAATCAGTATTTTGAGAAGTGATAGCTCATCTGTAGATTCAGCATTCTTTTGCAGCAGAAGGTATTATGCAAACTAGCCCCATTAGAAAAGCAAACATCAAAGCAAAACATGTTTTCGAAGAGACAAATGCATAAACCATGTGGTACCTGACACTGAAACAGAAATAGGATAATTACCCTTTCTCTCAATGGAAAGCATAGCTGCAGAGGATAAAAAAGGTGCCTCATACACTGTGCCCTCTAGTTCCCTGTACTGTGCATGAAAGGGAGAGCAGTCAGCCAGGAACATGCACCAGGGGAGAGCCTTAAAGGGTTGATACCATCCTCCTCAGTGAAGGACAGAACATGAGCCAGACTGCAGCTGACTGTAGAGCAGCACAGCTAGCCCTGCTCTCGGCACCAGCTGGAATGCAAGGTGCCACTCCAGCCTTAGGGGAAGGGGGGGAAAAAACAGAGTGCAGCTAAGGTTACACAATTACCTGTCTTGACAGTGTGCAACTTATAAAAAACTATGCATACCGCCCTGACCATAAGTAGCCACAAAGTATGCTTCATGGGTCCTCTGAGTGAAGTCTAAACAGAGGCAGCTCTCTACACAGATTTTTGCCTAGCAGTGGATGCTGTTGTTCAGTCACTGCTACAACAAGGGAATAAAACCCCTCATGGGCAGAATGGGAGATGGGAGATGTGAAATGAGGCTTGGATGATGCCTGTCACAATGCTGGCAAAATGACACAGCCAGGTACCACTAATTCATCTAAATGAAGAGCCAAGCAAATCAGAGACTATCAGGACTTCTGCAAAAGTTGAACAAACTTTCTTTAGAGAGGAAGTGTTTGCCAAAGTTCCCAGGACAAGTTAGAAGTACATACATGTGCTCTCTCTTTCCTTCACCTCAGCCCCCCTCTTTTTCTCCTTCAGAGCCCATTTCTCCAGCACGGAGATCAACTATCAGGCCAGGAGAAAGAGAGAGTGTGAGATGGCTGCCCTTGTCCTCCAGTGCCGAGGGCCTGTGGGTTTGGGCCAGGAACAGGAATTCCCTGTACAGACACTGAGTCTGCTAGAGGAGACAGGAGAGCCTGCTCCACAGAAGAGCACTTTGTTCACTGCCACCAAGGAAAACTTACACAACAGACACACACACAACCATGGAAATATGAATATTTTAAAAGTGTGTTTTTTCCTAGAATACACAGTGCTCTTATTTCCTTAGGGGGGCAGTAAAAATTGGGTAAGAGCATATTGCCAAATGCATAAGACTTAGTGAGGATATTAGTCCTGCATGCTGTAGTCACAGGGAGCAAGGCACCAGAGCAAGGTCTGAGTAGATTAACAATTCAGAATGAGTGACTGACAAATGAAACATCCACTAATCACATTTAGCAGAGAAGGTTAGGGATTTTGCAGCCTTCTTTGCTCCCTTGGTATTTTTCTGTCAATTCATCACTTCTTGGATACTGCAAAGAGTTAAAATCCTTTTCCTTTTGTGCCTCCAAAGTATATGTGCATCAGTGTTTGTGTGTGTAGATAATTTCTACACTCAAAATCTGAGGTAGATATTGATACCAGAGAGTGCTCTTGTGCAGCTGCTTTGTGCTTCATCATTAACACAGGGCAGCCCGTAAAATGGCCCCAGCAGGGCCATGTGAATACAGATAAGACAGAGAGTTAAGACTAGCCTCTGTGTTGGGAAGCCTAGCCTAATTTCACTTGCTTCCTGAGGTATCTTATTAAGCTGTTTGTAAAGGAATTCCTCTTGCTCCAACTGTCTAAAAAGTAGATGCCACAATAGACAACCAGGCTACCTATAGATTTAACCAAATTGTGATTCATCTTATCTTCATTTATTCCATTTGTATTCCAAGTTACTCCATATATTTCTTTCTTTGTCCTGCCTAAATAGTGAGCCCAGATGGGTGGTTTAGACTTGATAGCTAACTTCTAGATGGCTAATGTTAACTCATCTCTCTCTTCCTGGTTCATATTTCCCTATCACGCAGGGGTTGTATGAGAAAACATTAATTAAAGATTATGAGTTGCTGCCTTTCTAATCAGAAGACACATGAATAGAGCTTAGTGGTGTATTTGCAACTGTGTACATCCTGTCATTTTCTGTGCAGTCAAGGCTGCAACTCTAACCAGGAGCAAAACACAACCCAGTGTACATGGATGTACCTCTGGATGTGGAACCTGCAAATGCCCCAAGGCCATGTGCTGGAGGATCCCAACACTCAAGGCTGTGGAAAGGAAAGATGGCTGGAGGAAGATTTGAGGGGAGCACCAGGCAGGTATTCCTATTTCACCCCTAACACCAGGTTGCTGCCAAATACACCGTGCCACTGTTTACTCGTGGTCTTCTAACTTAAATTGGGGAACTGGCCTAGAAAATAGTCACCACAGGAAACAGAGTCGGCTTTATATCACCTCCTGTACTGAGGCAGGAGCTTTTGGGTGAGAACCTCAGCTGTGGTCCGTAGGATACATGGATACATTACTTAGGGCTTACCAGTAAAACTTCGTTTTTGAGAACCGCTGCAGCACTCTGGTGCATGTATACGCACAGACAGAGAGACTCTGTATATTGTACATAGGATCATGGTTTCATCTTCACTCTGTCCTGATTTAACTCCATCAATAACAGATTTACACAAAAATTAAAGAAACTCATCTAAAATCCTGTACAGTGCATTTTACAAGTCTGTGACTAGATGATAGTCAAAGAAAATATATGCTGATAGGAGACAGAAGGCCTAGAATCCTATGAAGAGTGTTGCATTGGAGAAGCACTTTGTTTATGTTACAGGTATCTTGCCACTCTTCTTGTGCCACAGCTGACTGGGAACCTCATGTATCTCCACCCATAATATAAATAACTGCACAGCTTAGTGTTGTATCCCCTCATAAGAAAGATTTAACTTTGTAGATACCAGAGCTCGTAGCTCCTAAGTGCTACTATGATGTTCTTGAACTGATATGACTCTCACCCAATACCTCTCCTGATTATTATCCTTGTCTCAAATTCCTCATGCACCACTAAACGTGCTGTGGTGGCTTGGCCCTGGCTGCCCACCAAAGCGGCTCTATCACACACCTTCTCTGCTGGACAGGGAAGACAAAATACAGTGAAAGGCTTGTGGGATTAGAGAAGGATGGGGAGAGATCACACAGAAATTACCATCATGAGCAAGACAGGCTCAGCTTGGGGAAATTCTTTGCATTTGTCACAATCAAATCAGAGTAGGATAATGAGAAATAAAATCAACTCTTAAAACACCTTCCAACCACTGCTCCTTTATCCCCAGGCTTAATTCTACTTCCAATTTTTCTCTACCTCCTGCCCCCAGCAGTGGAGGGGGATGGGGAATGGCAGCTGCAGTCAATTTATCACACTTTGTCTCTGCTTATTCTTCCTCCTCAGGGGGAAGACTTCTTGTACGCTTCCCATGTTCCAGCATAGGTCCTTTCCGTAGGGTGCAGTCCTTCAGGAACAGACTGCTTCAGCATGGGCCCCCCATGGAGTCACAAGTCCTGCCAGCAAACCTGCTCCAGTGTGTGCTCTTCACAGGGCCACAGGGTCGGCCAGGAACCTGCGCTCACACACTCTTCCCACAAGGTCACAGCCTCCTTTGGGCATCCTCCTTCTCCAGTGTGGGCTCCTCCATGAGCTGCAGGTGATATCTACTCCATTGTGGACCTCCATGGGTGCAGAGGGAGAGTCTTCTTCACCATGGTCTTCACCAGGAGCTGCAGGGGAATCTCTGCTCTGGAACCTGAAGTATCTCTTCCTCCTCCTTCTTCCAATAACAAAAACATCTCTATATCAACTCTGTGTTCAGCACAAATCCAAAACATATCCTCATACCAGCCACTCTACCCCAGCTGAAACCAACACAACAGGGCATTGTAGTATGTGGTTGATCAGAGAAGGCAAAGAGCCCATTAGCTGTAGATGGGGGTGAGGGAGGGGCATGCTTTCAGTAGTTATCCTGATGGATCCATCAGCTATGAGGTCCTCCAGAGGCAAGGGAGTCATTGAAGTGGGAGAACTGTAGAAATTTTCCAGTCATCTGGAAAAAACTGCAGAAGTTTTCAGTGTGTAGGAAACTGAGGAAAATGCATTAGATATCATACAAAGGAAGGGGAAGTCAGTGCACTTCTGAAAGGCAGTGGAAGAGTGAATGCCTGGGGTCAGGAAAGCCAAGTCAAAGCCTTGAGGAAACAGATTGTGTGGTTCAAAGCATTTTTGAACCTAACAAATATTAATTTTGGTTCAAGGAAAATACTTATTTTCCAAGTTAATTCCTATTTTAATTGGATCAGTTCACATGTTTATAACTACAATAATCTGAAGGTATGTGATTTGTAGATATCAAATAAGATGAAATACAGCATAGTGCATACATTTTTCTTTTTAATAATATAAGCCAAGTTTATTTGGCTTTTGCATACAGTCTGTAATTCAGATGTATACATAAAATTGTCTTTCTTTTGTGGATTAGTATCATTACAATTATTACAGATGTTTCACCCTAACCTAATTTATATGGTGATGGTCAAGATATTATTGTAACATCCACACACTGAACAGTGAAAGGAGTACACACAGGTTTTTATCAAAATCAGACAAGTTCCAAAGGCCTGTGGAACCCTTTGCCTAGAGGTAAGTTGGCATGGATTGTAAAATATATTTTAGAGTCTGGGGGAATATTTAACATGTGTAAAAAGTTATGCTTTCATTTCTGTTAAATGCCAAAGCTCAAAATGTGTTTGAAATTCCACAAGTACACCAGGTACTTGGAGGTCACAGCCTACTGTTTTGGTTTGCCTTTTTAGATGGCTTTTGCATTGCCAATAATGCACTTGGATCACAGAGAAGTAGAAAAAAACATCACTTGCCATTTTAGAGATCTGGTTGAAGCACATTACAAGTGCTGGAAGAAAATCATGAAGTGTTAATCAGGCATGAATCATAACCATTCAGAGCAGCATCCCTGGCAGCAAACTGTTGCTAAATAGCATTTTCCTGAGCATCACCAGCATATGCAATTAATGTTGTTTGCTAGGCATCATTCCTCCACTTTGGGCAGTGACCAGAAGACCCTAATGTGCAGTTAGAGAAAATGCCCTTTCAGTGTTTTCCCCTTGGCACATTCACAGAAAATTCAACCAGTGGCTCTGGAGGAATCTCAAGTCTGCCACATAGGTGGTCTGCTGCCTGCTGAAGAAGTCTGGAGACCTTTATATTTGAGATATAATTTTCTGTCACACTATGCTCGCTGCTCAGAATTTTCAAACTCACACTTTAAATCAAGCCTGAGGTTTCTCCAATTCATAGCTTGAAAAAATCTTGAGGAACTATTTTTAGCACTGCTAAAAAGGGTCAGAGGATGCCCATAGAGGTGAGGCTTAGTCTGTGTGTAAGTATGGCAGCTACCTGATTTCTAGGTGACTATAGGTAACACATTTCCTGTTTATTCTGACAGAAAATCTCCTTTCTTCCAGTCTGAACTCTGTTTCAGTCATTGAGAGCTAAATGCTGTGTCTCTGCCAAGAAAGTAGAACAGAAAAAATCCCCAAACAGTAAGCGGGACTGAATCATAGACCAGGATACTCAGGTTGCAGAGTACACGTGTGTGTGAATGTGTGTCTGTACAGACTGACACGTATGCATGCACACAGGCAAGCATGCAGATTGCACACTAAAAGTTTGTGGCATCCGGGGTGAACAGAAGCCAGCCTTTATATTTCACCCCAAAAGCAGCAATTTGTGTTGTGAAGAATGCCTCTTCTGGGAGACAGATCCCCTGTCAAACAAATAGAAAGAAAAAACTGGAGGGGAAAAAAGGCCAACCAGCAAGGGAATAATAGCCTATCCCAAACATAGTCTGGTCTTGTCTGGAGAAGAAACAGTCATGCTGCTGGTTAGCATAGAGAATAAATTAATTTTGAGACAAAGAAACAAAGTCCTTACAATTCTCTCCTGGAGAAATGCAATCCTTAGCTCAGCATCTCTGTCCTTGGATCTTGTGGAAGTGACTGCAGCAGATTCAGCTCACCAAACTTAGAAGTCTGCATTGCCTATGATGATTGTTGGAAAATACCAATATTTTAAGGAAGGCTATTTATATTTTGTAAGAACTCAAAATATTTCTAGTACCTAAACTACTGATGATTCTCTAATTATTAATGAAACAGATTTTCTTTTCTTTGTTGATTTTGAACAAATGAACAGTAGAATTTTCTCAATTCAGTAAAACTGACTTGTTGCATTTGACTATGCCATTGTTCCTTAGGACAGTTATTGAATGCTTTTTCAAATTAAACTACTATATAAAGCAGAAGTTCAATTTTCTTCTATTTCCTCTGCACTCTCCAACTGTTTTTGTCAGCTTTTCAAGGTATTCCCCATATGAGAATAGATCAGTCGTTCAAGACCTGCATTATGATGTTGGTACAGACTGCATTTACATTATATGTTAAGTGTGCAACAAAGGGAAGTTGTATCTAATTGGACATGGAGTAATCCAGAGCAACAGAATTGTGGCAGTGTTTCAACAAAGCCACACTCATACATAACACAGAAATTAAGAGATGCCCACAGAGAAATATTTCCATCACAGAAAGTAAAGACATCTTTTATTAATCCCAAGGAAGGTGAATTTACTAGGAATAGTGCCCTAAATCTGATTTCAGTTGAATGGCTTAATCCTTATAGTAAGGAGACGGTACCTAGCACTGAAAGTCAGGTCTAAAACAATTCTGTATTCAAGGATTGCAAAGAAAGGAAGATCAGCCAAGGAGAAATATCCGGGTGAAAAGCTACTTTTCTCAAACTTGTCACCACAGCATCCAGAAATGGAATGTGAGAGACCACTCTCAGAAGCAGCTGAACAACAAAATTCTCAGGAACATATTTACTCTGGTTCCACCTTGTTGTTACAGATAAATTAGATCCATAGGAGATAGCCAAATGAATACTGAATCAGAAGTACAACAATCTGGTCATACAGAGGCTGTCTTCCTGTTTTGGGGCCTGTATTCCAGAATATGCAGGTGGAAAACATCTCTCTGCCCTCCTATTTTAGGTAATGTCTTCAAAAAACCAAGATGTGACATTGATACAATTCAGACAATTCCACAAATGTTTTCCCAAGACAAGCTATCTGATGGCCAGTGTTTTAGGAATTTGCCTTCTTTAGTCCAGAATTGCTTCAGGTGACCCAAGAGAGTATAAAAGTAATGTGTACTAAGCAATGGATGTTTGGTTTGAATTACTAAGATTTCCCTGAAATGGAGTTTTTTACTCTCCCAAAAGAAGGTGCAAAATCCCATTTGAGTAGAACTAATCTCATAAATCGTAAGATAACATCCAGTGGAAATACACAAATTACTTCAGGAGCAAATATTCAGACTTATTTCAAAGGGCTGGTCTATAAAAATGAATCACAGCTAACGTAGCCGACAATTTAAATTTGCATATATGCAGATTGAGAAAATAATTTAAAAAACAAGTATTCCGTGGGAAAAAACCCACATTATTGCCTACACCAGTTAAACACACACAATGGCACTTATTTTATTTTCTAGTTTACCAAATGGAAACACAGCACATAGGTCATCAATTTCAGTACTAAAGACTCTTGCTCATGATTTTTAGAAAGTGAAGGAATAATCAAGCATACACGAGCATGGATTTAGCTGTTTGTGTCAGATACTTGTGATTCTTTTTAGACACCTTTTTCCTCTGACATACTCAGAGGAAAACATAGGCACCATCTAGTTATATTACAGCATGATTGAACCCTTGCAGATTGTTCAAGAGAAAAATGTCTGACATAATACATCTTGATAATCTCATTCAGTTAAAGGCTCTGATTGAAAGAAATCCTTCAATGACCACCAAATGCCATATTCAAGCCCATTCACTTTCTCCATCAAGTGGCACTATACTCAGTGCTAAGTGTGAGCATAACTGTTGTTCTGAATCTGAACCATAAAGAAAACAGGTTTTCTGTTATTAAGAAATTGCTTTATTTGAAAATTTTAATCACTTAAAAATCCTCTACATAGATATTTAGAGTCTTGTTTTCTAAGTGTGGACTTCTTCAAGGTTCTCAGGTAACCACTAGTAAGCATATTACAAATCCTATGCTTTTTTCAGTCCAACATGGATATATGTTGCTAAAGCACCCAGCTGCGGAGCCTTGGCTCTTAACTCACTTGAGCTGTGCATTTTGGGTCCCTGACCTGATATGTCAAATGAGAGGGCAGCAGACACATAAACTGGGATGATTCCCAGACTCAGGGAATGCTGCTGTGGTCCCACACATTTGGATACATTGCCCTGTAGCATGAAACCCTCTAATTAATGTGTGTTACAACCCTCCCAGTCTCAAGAGCCTGATCCACCAAGGTTATGAGATTTTAAAACAGCCAGGTAAAGCCTTTGGCTTTAGCTTTATGGCAGCTTATGCTTTATAGCTCCATTCAAAGCCTTCCTGTCAGTCTGAAGGAGGCTGACACCTTGAGTGCTCTCCACTCCTGTCAATAGCTGTCAAAGTTAAAGGCACTTGAGGATTCCTAGCTGCAAATCAAAGTGATGCTTTAACAAAGAACTGTTGAAGCAGCATACATTTTCCTTCTGGGAGTAAAATCTGGGCTTCAGATCACCTTATTTTTAAAATTAGATTAAATTAATGAAAAGAAAAAGGAACCTATTTATTTATTTGATGCAGGCCTGCATATTAAAGCAACACTGAGTAAATAACTGCAAAATGCAGAACTGTCCTCTCGTTGGTCTCATGCTACCAATGTTACTTTATACCACATATGTAGGATAACTGGCATTCCATGTGCTATGTCAGGACTAATTCACTGACACTGTGTATTTTTTTACTACTATAATTTCCCTCAAAATCGTTTTGTGGGAAGAAATGGTGAAGAAAATCTGCAGGGTTGTATTTTCACTTGAAATTATAGAATGTCTTGGCTACCAGTACAGCCCCACTTGGATTACACTATCATTGAGTTGCTGCTGGAGTCTTCAACTTGCATAAAGGAACAGAGAAGCTGCATTACTTTCAAGAGTTTGAGCACATCCGTGCTACACATAAGCATAAGGGTGGGACAGGAATTCAACTGAAAAATAGTAATCAAAATGTCCTTCTAAATAAGGAAAGTATAATTATTTGTGTTGCCAATATCTTGAGTTTTTAGATGAAACAAAAAGCCTATTAAATTTTGTTTAAAAAAATTTTTGAAAGAAGCAAAAGAAAGCAGAAAGAAGGAAAAGAAAGGAGAAAGACAAAGAAAATGGCAGCAGTGGCAGAATAGCCAACTGGGATAGTTAGTCCTTTTATGGAAAAACTGTGATTTTTTTCCCTTTGGAAAAAAAATTCCCTTTGGAGCCATCTTCTTAAAACACAATTTTTAGCTATAAGCAACTATAAGGAGAAGACAGACCCCCCAAAAAGTGCTTTCAAAGTATTTCTGTTCAGTGTGAATTACTCATATTTGTGTAAATAAAAAGTTTGCCTCTGTTTTTCATACAATGCCTAAAAAGAAGTCCCAAAAGGAAGTAATATTGCTGTAACTAATTTTGTTTTCACTGACACTTGTCAGAGCATTTTTGCCCACCAGCCATACCCTGTATTGAGTTTGTCAGTTCTCAAGAGCACTGCTCTTCAGTACATTATTTTCTTGCCTCAAAAAAAAAAAATAAAAAGAAGCTGATATAGTAAAAAAGAGATCAGTTGCCATTTAGAAAATGAACAGACCTCATTTAACAGATAAAAATTATCTGGTAACAATTACACTTATTTGAAGAAGTCAAAATGTAGCTCTTTGCTTAGTCCGAGTTCGAGGAGGATTGCATTTAATGTATTTAATGTGAACATTTTGTATAGCATGCATCTCTAGATGTAGAGTTTTAAATTTCTCAGATAGAGAAATGTCTCTGTTGCTTCTTCCTATATGGAAGCTCTTTCTCCTCCCAGTAGCTTGTGGGGCCAGACCAAGCCAAGCTAAACACACCTTGCTGGCTTTTATAGCCTCACCTGTGACTTCGTCACATATTTACTGAGTCACAACCATTGGTGTGCTTGTAACAAAGTGGATGCCATAGATCCACATACTAACAGAGAGTCTTAATTTTCTTCCTTATTCTCATCTACAGAAGCTTCAGTCCCAAAATAGCCTCTGTGACTGTCAACACCACTTCTCAGTAACAAGAGCCTGTGTCTAAAGAGCATCTCTGTTTGCAGCAATTAAATGTATTTCAGATATTCACATGTGCTGTGGTTACCCCATAACAAAAACATACTGGACTATGAAGAGATTGGACTTTTCTGAGCCACTGTCATCTTGCCATCCATTTCATTTTAGAAATAATAGCAGTCACACACCACTTCATGGATGGGTGGATCCAAATGTAACAGGATTCCTTGGGGAACACTGAAAAGGCGCATCAAGAGTGAAGCTTCAGGGACACAGACCAAAGGCTGATAAATATTTTCCACCATTCCGGGTGCATTGGGAAAAAGAAGAGAAAACAACAGCAGCCTTTGTATCCTTGACCCCTTGCCTACTGTGCATTTTGGACAATCATATGCATGCAATCAGAGCCTAACATCAATAATGAAGCCTGCATGATGACTTGCCAAAGCTGAAGTTTGACCTCAATCAAAAAGTGATTTCTGCAGAGATGAAGGAGGATTAGGAAAAATGTATTTCAATTTCTCATTAGGCCAGTGTTAACCAAGCTAAGGAAGTTATCTTGCCCCTGTAGAATCAGTATTTTATTAAAGAAACCCTGTGCTGAAGTTCTGAATTACGCAAACAAGCACTGTGCCAAAAAAGCTTTCAGTGGCACGTTCACATCAGATTCTTCCCCAGTGTATTAGGGGATATTGCAGCTGGTTACATCTGCACTGAACTGCCTCTACAGTTGATTTTTGGCTGAATCCCAGGGGAGATTCTATAAGTTTGATAACAGTTTGGTAGTTTAAGGAAAAGAAAAAAAAGCCCAAGATACCTTCATATTTAACTGTCTAAATGTCTCACATGACTCAAAACTTCTCAAGGTTTCATCAGCTCCAACAATTTCACAGTGCATTCTCCACATATTATTTAAATATACTATTTCAGTTGCAAATGTAACCCTGCCCTTATAAAAGCATCACTCTGCAGAAGATACTAAACATTCATCTCATTGCTATAACATTGTACATAAAATAACACACCTAATCCAACTGCTACCGGCTTAATTAACAAGATTGCAAGGAGATAGTTGTAATGGGAGCAAACAGTGTTGCATTTTTCTTCAGATGCCTGCATCCACTGAAAGCTCTTCAGCTTAAGAGCAGGAAATAACTTCTCAGGTGCACAGCCAGATTGCAGATATTAACTCCAAGCTCCTCTTCTTCCCACCAAAAAAATTCAGCCTGTGCTACAAAAATGGAACAAGATGTTTATGGCATGAACTCAGTTAACTTGTGGAGTGCTAAGACACAGTGTACATTCAGGGGTTGGGCACCATTAACATTAATGAAAGGCTAGGATGTACATCCACAAGTTTTTACAGATGATGCATGAATGGATATGTATCATACTTCCTAAGGGCACTAAATCAGCAAAACGGCAAACCCAAAATTAAACAGCTCTTGCTTGAACACAACACATTGAATGTCTTGTTTCTTTGAGCAAATGGGTTTGTGTGAGGGAAATCAAAATTTAGGACACCACATATGTGGAATGAATACACAGACAAGCCAAAGAGCTCTGCTTGCAATCCTATGGAACAAAATTTTACATTTAGTGTTTGAAGCTTGCTGGGGTTTGGGCTTTTCTTTATTTCCTTTTTTTTTTTTGGGGGGGGGAGGGGGAGGGTGGGTATAAAAGCCCAGAGGAAAATAACCAGAACAAAAAGAGAAAAAAAAAATCATAAAAGCGTTTCAAGAGGAAAATATGGCATTCAAATACAGCGTGCCCAACAAAAGAAATACCATACAGTGTAGTCATGTACCAGCATTAAGTGATTCAAGAGTGCCCCTCCTGACTGTTACTGTCACACTGCTCTAACAATGGTCTGGCATGAGGGAAGAGGAGAATGTATTTCAGTTTTCTATTCTTTTCTAGTGGGCCACAAGTCTGTCTTCAGCTACAATGCTGAAGTTCTTCCATGGTGTCTTGGGTTGCACAGACACCTGTAAATAATATTTCTGTTGAGGCAGATAAACTACATAAAAAAACCCCAGCACCAGTAGTTTTCTTACATTATATTGTTCAAAACAACATGCTTGAACTCAAAAGAGAGGAAAGCAATTCAATCTATTTTATTTATTATGTGAGGAAGGGGTGTTTGCCAGCAGGTGGTTCAGGAGGTGCCTTGAGGTCCCCCAGCCTTTGGTGCCTCACATTTGAGCTGCCACTTTTCCTCCACAGGAGCAGCTCTGTCTCACCCAGAGAGGGAAAGGGGGCAGAGCTGTGGGTCTGCAGCTGGTTCCAAGTATACACACCTCAGCCACCACCTCACTAGGGACCTGCTGCAGTGGCTAAGAGGGAGGTCAGGGAATGAGGATCATCTCTGAACTGCAGTCATCTCCAGAAAGGTGGGTCTCTTACATGCTGCCACAGGTAAATCTGGAAAACAAGGAATCTAATCAGGACCCCTGTTCACCCAGCCTGTTTCTTTGACTCTGTCATGGACAATACTGACCTGCCCATCAAGTACCTCTTCTATTTCTCAAGCCTCAGCAACTTAGGGAGGCAGGTTTTACTTGGGAGCAGGCCAGGCCTGCACAAATTAGAAAATATATAATGTGTAGACGTTTTTGTATTCCTCATCCCACCACCACAGACTCAGTTAAGTTTGACTTATTATTCAAAAATTTCCCTAAGGTCTCAATTTATTGAGAATTTTCTTGCTATACTTAACTGCAATGCCTCTATTCAAGCTTGTTTACAACAGGATTTCTCAGTATGATCTTTGCATTCCAGTTACCCCAGCACAAGCTGTGATGACCCACAAAAAAAGAATTCATTTTCCTACCTTAGCTTACATACCTGTCAGTGCTAGTTGGCATGGTATGGTAGCAGTGCAAAATTTAATGGAGTTTTTACCATAAAAAATAAGCTGGGTCAATATAAAGATGTTTCTCTATAGTATACCAGACATTATTAATTCATTACATACCCTGTACACTGCTACAAATATTAGATAACCCTTATCTCTGAGACACTTTTATTGAAAAATCTGTGTGTAAGTTTTTTACATAGGTTGCTAGTGGCATTTCTGTGGCTACATCAAAAGAATGCATTAAGACTGCAACATAATATATTCCACCGCATTTTCAGCAGGAATATCTGTAGGGAGAGGACTGTGATTGTCTCAGTTCCTTTAATGGAATTAAAATCCATTGCTTCCAAATGGAAAAACAATATCGTCTTAATTTCCCTTGTGATGGCTATTTTATATAATAGAAAGAGAAGTATTCTTAGTAGAACTGCTGTTATTAAATGGAAAAAAAATGCTGTTGTTCTATGGATGGTTTTCTACCCTGGAGAACAACAAAGAAGCAGAGTGATCAGAGAAGAGTTTGAAACATATGTACATTTCTTTCCATTCTTTGGGCTTGACTGGACCCTGGAATTAGGATGTATGGTTTTGTCCAACTGGGAGAGCTGTGCATCATCACGAGCAGCTGACTTTACTCACGTTACTTCCAAGGGGTTAATGTCTGTGCTCTGAGAGAGATTCTCCAGTTCCATTAATTAAAAGGGGCTTTGTAAGCAAATAGCATTGTTTAAAAATGCCAGATTACCCTTGTAGTCGACAAGGAGATAAGATAGTCATAGACCAGAGCTAGTTTTCATTTTCATTTCCTCATTTTATTAGGTTTGAAACAGTAAGAGTGGGCTGCAGTGATTAGTACAAACAGGAGAGCCACACTTAAAAGCTGTCAGGGTTTTTGTGTATCTGTTTAAGTTCCCCAGGCTAAGAAACAAGTCTATCCTTGCATGTTTACAATGCCGGCTAAGCATAACTGACAAGGATTTCCAGACCCAACTCTAAGGGCACAGCTCTCCTCCAAGTCTTGGACAACTTACGTCAGATTTTTGTAATCCGCTCTGCTCTGCTATTAACAGCCATAAAAGGGTCCCCCTTGAGATAACCAAAATGCTGCTGCTAACCTTTTCTTTTCTACTGATGGCTATGTGCTGCCTTTGGTGTAAGCCCTTCCCCTTTTTCATCGTATGCAGCAGAAATTTCTTGGCCTTATCTTCAAAGCCCATCACAATTTTGCCCCACCTTACCTTTCCTGCTAAGTCCCAAATAGAGGTTAACTCCCACCTCGCTTCACAACGCTCCCCTTTGTGCTCTGTCCCACTCACAAGCCCTCAGCAGCAAAGTTTCTCATCAAATGCACCTCCTGACACATAACCCTCACCCTCCCAGGCCTGCAGCTCACAGCCCAACGAACAAAGTAGGACTGAGCCATATTAAACAGCCCTGGTTACTGGTTTCAGGGCTCCTCCAAAATGGAGGAACCATGCCCTAGGCCCTGCTCTAGGATGCTGCTCAGGTGCTGCAGCTTTGCTCCTTCCAGCAGCAGACTTGCACGTGCTTGAAATGCTTGTGCAACTGCAGCCTGGCGTTCAGCAGGTAACAAGAGCTCCAGCACTGTGGGCAATATCAGGTCAGGTTTATTACAGTGCAGTGAGGTCTGGGGATTTAGAGACTAGTGTGCAGACAAATTTATTCTCTTGCTTTTCTATCATTTAGGTCAGAGTGTAGCCTCAGTTATCCAGGGAGATTTCCCAACACGTACATTTATTATTGTTTGGCATCAGGCTCGGCAGTCTGATCCTCAGCTTTCAGAGATCCCCCATCAATATAATTTTTTCCATTGCCGGGCAGTGCAGTTGACTGGCACACAACGTGCAGCTTGTAAAATACAAGCACATTGCTTCACACTGTGCATGTGCTCCTGAGCAAACTCCCAGCAAGATACCACATACAGTGTTTGCAGAAAATTGTTGACACTTCCCCTAAATGTTCTGGCTGCTAGTGTGGGCTTGCATATCTATCCACCTAATACTCAGGTTTGACAGCAATGTGAATTCAGCATGTCAGGGAAGGTGGTACTTAAAGATACTGGCACGAGCAAGGCAGGTGGAGTCTAGCAGCTTTTCCATTGCCAACAATAGCTGCCCTTTTTACACAGTCTCTACCTTTTGTCCCCTTTCTTTCCTCTTTTTTTTTTTTTTTGGCGTGTGTGTGTGAGTGTGGTGTGTGTGCATAAACCGAAGATTTGTTTCATTGCAAATGCTTCCAGGAAAGTAACAATTCTGTCCAATTCTGACTACAGTCCAGTTGACTTGTATAAGAGTTGGTCATTGATTTTTCAAACCTGATTTCAGTTTTCATCAGATTGATATGAGTATCCAGATAGCCACTTCAGTGGGCTACCTAAAGCCTCATTATGGAGATATCTTTGTAGCCACATCCTTCAGTCAAACAGAAGCAGGATGCCAATGCTGGATGGAGATCCTCCACCCTAGCTTGCATTGTTCAAGATTAAAACAGAGATGAAATTTATAGGCACAAATTGCACTCATGTATTTTATGTATCTTTTCATTATATCCAAAATAATTGCACTTTTGGGCTTCCTATGCATGTCATTCATACATGATGGATACCTTGGCCAAAGCAAGAACTACATCTGGCCCTAAAGCTACATGAAAAATAGGTATTCTTTATGAACTCCTGTATACGAGTAAATAGAAGCCAAATGATCTATTAATTTACTTCCTGATCATATTTGTTGTGTATTCATGGGAAGGACACACACAGGTTCAGTGATTTAGAAAAGGAAAAACTTACAATGGCATCTACAGTTATTGATTCTCCCAAATCATGGTTCATCTTGTCAGAGGACTTCATGAGGGCATCTGGCTTTGCCATGGCTTTTCTTCTCTATTTTTGTTTGCTTCCTTTGTTTTTCTTCCCTGTCAACAGGTATTTGCCCCGAATCTATTTGGATTATAAATGCCCAGTGAGCTAAAACCTGAAATGGAAAGTTGATGCTACAAGATACCGCCAAAATGAATCTCACCAAAAGCAAACATGACACATGTCTAGTCCCAAAGTTAAAAACTTAATTGTGCATTTCAATCACTGGCACAATTGAAACACAGCCCTTCTGCCTCACAATTTTCCCATCAAACCCCAGAGATTCCCACTCTATTATTAATGTTTTTAACACCAATACTCCTCAATTGCACAGATGATTACTCGTGTTCTCTCAGTATTCAAAGAGGACAGCTGTATACTTGGAGCTGAAGTCTTGCTAAAGGCACCTGAAGCAAAGGACCAGTCATAAAGCTGCATCTTGCTGGCCATGTTTGTCAAACTGAACAGCTTGATGCATCTTGATTTCTGGGCTGGTATTCTCAACAGCATTTCTGTACTTCTAGATGCCTGCATAGCACCTGGAGGCTGCTTTTGCCTGTACTTGGAGTTCACAACTGAGCCCAGAAGCTCCACAGTGAAGTATCCTGCTTTGTGAGCTGCCCAGGAGCACATCCATGCTTTTAGGCTGGGACAGTGAGCCAAAAGGTAATCACCTGTATATGTACACACACAAGTGTGCTGTGTGAGTGAGGAAGATGTAAGTACCTAAACACTCCTAAAGTTGCCTTATTCTTTAGCTGCTAGAATGAATCAGGTTTTGCACAGAAGATGAGACCTTTTAAACACTAGGTAGTGCAGTGGCAGACAAATCATACCAAATAGCACAATACTTTCCATTCTACACTAATCACCACATTTAAAATTGTTATCATCAGATTATGTGGATGCATGATTCAGAGCCCACTCCCTGTCTCCAAAGAATCGTTTTTTAAGCAGGCTGCCACGCGCCTACTGCACCTGATTGTTTCATCGGCACATTCCAGCTAACAAAGGCGGACGAGCCAGGGCAGAGCCCAGGACACTGATACACTTGTTCTATCCCCACAGGTGTAGCAGCCTTCTGTTTTGAAAGCTTCTGGGTGTAGGCGTTAGGGCTGCATTCTTTCTTTAATTTGTACTTGCTTCTTTTGGAGTCAGATGGAATGGCAGCCAAGTGAGGAGTGCACAGAAGGAACGAAAAACCGTGTTCAAAAAGCCCTGCTAGGACATGGACCGTTAGGGCAGGTCCTGAGCCCTTGTTCTCAAACAGAGGGAGAAAAAGAGTGGGGGAAAGGGGATGACATAATGGTTTTTAACACTGAAATCTTCCTATCCTCAAGTGTTTTTGCTCAATGTTTTTGACAGAAAATGTATTCTGTATAATATACAACAAAAGGCAGTTCCACGCGAATTCATATTTTATGTAAAATTACTGATACAAGCCACTATTTACACTGTAGTATATGTGCACATTTCATATATATTATCTGCAATTATGAGAACCAACTATTATTTATATGGCATCACTCTTTTATTGTCAAACAAGCAGAGGGAGGCCACATTCTCCTCCCAGTTCACACTGTCTGGGGCCAGAACAGACCATCGCACCCATCCAGTCTGACCCTTTGCACTCTCACACACTAATTTCCTCAGCTGTGCAATTACATCTCATAAGTCCTACTACCAAAAAGCCAACAATTTTCTAGATTAAAGCTTGGGCAAGGTGTTGAATTGTCAGCATAAAAACTGAAGTCACTTCTGTGGTTTGAAGACAGTTGTGTCAGAGGTAACGTTACCTTCTGAAAGGAGAGGACATGTCACTTAACACCTCACACAGACACTGCCACATCTGCTGAGGTGGCCTGGCCCACAAGATTTCTTATCGTGAATCCAGTGACAACCACCTGTTCACTAGGATTTTTGTGGAGCTTTACCAGTTTCGTGTAGATTAAGGTATTCTGTCTGCATTGCATTGGAGATCTTAGCCAGCCAATTAAGAGATTAATTTAACTCACTGATGCTTGCAAAACTTCTGTGTGCAAACTGGCATTTGTATGAAAATTCAACATGGACAGGAACAATTTTCATAGTCCTTAAAAGGAAGAGTAAGATATGTGTGAATGTGACATTCATAACTCCTGCTCATAGCTCAGCGGTCTGTGTTTAAATCCCCACAGACAGAGCTAAGAAATTACCTTTTCCTTTATTAGAGAAAGTATTCAGGAAGGTGGATTTCTTGAAGCTCCACCTGTTTTTAAAGCCAGCTTCAGATAAACTCAGAACTCTGCAATTTTAGGGGGAAAAAAGCTCACAAAAAAGGCTCTTATTTCTTTTTCCTTGTCTTTTTTTTTTTCTGCCAACCCAGAGCTCTGTTATCTTATACTTATTTTGATAAGCTACCTTCAGCTTTTCTGTCTGCACATGCAAGGCAACAAATCCAGCCCCATTTCCAATGCAAGTTTAGACAACGTGGTTAAATTAACAGCTTGAACATTAGAAAAGAGATTAGGATAATTAATGCCAAGATGATAGAATTAGGAATGTTTTGTACTGTAGGTAGGGCCACTATTTGGGAGGCCAAAAGAGGAGTTTTACCACCAGCTTGCAACAGGTTCTAACAGTGGAACTTGAAAACTGGAATCACGTTCCCCTGAAAGGTTAGTCATATTTTCAAAAACATGTGCCTCAATCTGGTCTTCCAAACTCAAGTGGAAGTACCCGAAACACGCCCTATTTTCCCCATTTTATCGAGAAGATTCATTACATGTCCACTTTTTCCTAGAAAATTGAACATTTATTTGGATTACTTTGTGTGCTTGAGTTCAGAGTTGGCCAAAGAAACACAGGTCTGACACCTTAAAGAACAGAATATCTGGTACCTATCTAAAGCCCACAAATTAATTCAGGGGGTTTTGTTTGGAATTAAGAAACATTTTATTTCCTTGCTCCAGGGCCTGTTCAATGCCCTCCCTTAAGACACTGAGATCATGAAATAATTAAGAGCATATTTCTTGATCTGGAATCATTATTTACTGTCAGATTGCCAGGTTCTTTGCACAAAATTCACTACATAAAATTACACTGAGAATTAATGACACTGGTTAATCAGACCCAGTCAAATTTCAGGAGAAAAGTTTCAAAGCCAAGGGGAAAGGAAGATGTTTGATTCATGTCTAAACCATTTATAATGTGCTAAACCCCAGTGATATAAGATGGACAAGAATTTGAACATTTTAATAGCTACTTTTGCAAGGAACAAATATAAGCTTCGAAAAGTTCATTCTCAGAGTCCTTTATCTTTCCTAGAGCATGTAGCTGAAGAGGCCTCTTCCTAAAATCCAATGAAATCACCATTCACAGTCTCAAAATAATGCTTGATTTGTAGAGAGGTGCACTGTCATTTATCTGCAAGACCCTCATGGGGTTTTAGACACCTCAGAATCCCATGAGAAAAGACAAATTTTCCAGAGAGACACTTTAATTCTTCCAAAAAGGAAGTAAACTGCAAGAATATTTTTCATTAAAATACTGAGTTTGGTCACCCTCTGTGTTAAGGCACACTTTGCTGTTAGTATGTCTGCAACCATCTTTGACTGATGCAAGAAAAATGGATTTTAGAAAGGAGGATGTGAAACAGAGAAGCAAGAATGTAGAAAGGTAGACACATGGTTAAACCAGTCAGTAGAAATGGCCTGATTTTGGTAATTGTTGAGAACTCAAGGTCCTGTTAGTTCCCATTCACATCACTGGATATTTGATATGCTAAAAACGTTTGATTTACATTTTCATAACTGTCTTACCTTGGCACCAGAAGACAGGTTATCAAAACCTTCTGTTGTATTGCCCAACCTGAGAGGACATAAAAAGACACACATTCAGAGGACACAGGCTCAACACTCCCCCAAACTGTAGCTCTCTTAACGTCCAGAATTAGAGCTGCTCACTCTAAACTGGGATACCTAGAAGCACTCATTTAATTTGAAACCCAGACTTTCAGTTCCCTAGTGTCTGCACCCGTGTGTGAACATAGAGCAGAAAATAAGTCAGTGACTGAAAAAGCTGCTCCCTGAACCACCAGAGCTGAGGCCACCAGAAACATATTCAGAGTTTTTCTCCCATGTCTTCTCAGGAGAAAGTGCTGGAAAATCAGTTCATCAGGGCCATTACATCCCAAAGCAACATTAGATTCGTTTGATCTGCAAACTGCTCTGTCCTCAGCAATTTGTGGCTTTCTGTGTACCCTTACACCTCCAGCTTGAATCAATCCAAAAAAATATTCCTCCCCCAAAACACACATCCTTTTGTTTACTTTTACCTACCCTCCTGCCTGTTGAGCTGTACACTGCTCTATTATGTGGTCTCTGTGTTTTCCAGGCAGATTTTCCTCATCTGAGGGATCTCTCAAGTGAAGGTTATTTGAATAAATGAGGATGTTATAGCCCACCCACTCTAAGCCCCCTATCTGTCTTCTGAGAGCTGGCCCTTACAAGGAGCCAAGAGCTTGTCTTTGGACTGCAGAAGTCCAGAGGGATTCCTTTGCTAACATGAATAGATGTAGAGGCTTTCAAAGTAATAATTTAGATATACAGTCAAATAAAACCTAGATATCTTAGAAAAACAGACTTTAGAAGACTTCTTTTCTTGCCACAGAACATGAGCTAACCGCAAAACTAATTTTTATGATCTCTCTGAATCTGAAACACAGTTCTGGGAATTCCCAGAGTTCTTAAGTCCAATCATACCAAATTATACCATTTTCGTTTGTGTGCATACACAGAGAAGTTGTCTTGGGCCTTGTAGGTTTTTCTGTCCAAACAGGCACTTCCCTGAGGTGCCCTAATGACCACAGCCAACTGATATTTCACTGGGCAGTAATTTTGATTTCTCTATCAAACTCACTCATATCACTGTGGCAAAGCTTATACTTGCAGATGTTAGGGTTGTTGTTGAAAGAAACATTGACAGGGGAAGGTTTGACATATTGATATAGTGAACAGCTACAAGCAGGATCATGCCAAGTGATGCTTGGGGGGTGGGGGCTGAGAGATGGAGGGGGTCTTTTTGTACTGAACCATTGCTGAATATCAAATGGCAGGTATCAGAGTGACAGCTTTTGTTTTCATAGCCTATTGAAAAGTTAACGAAGTAAAGAAGATATAATCATTCAGGTAAAGCAGGATACAAAGCAGGCCAGGGCTTGCACTAAAAATGCATAAAGTTATTTCACTAAAAGACAGAGGCACTTGCCCATGGCAGGTGCAAAACTTAGGCATTGCTCTGATTGCCTCAAGAAAGGAAAAAACCTGCAGAAAATGTTGGGACATGTTCTAAGCCTCCTCAACAGCCGTTCTTTTTTTTTTTTTTTCTTTTTTTCTTTTTTTTTCTGTTCTTTTTTTCTTGTTGAATACTTTAAGTCATATCTTTATTGTCTGCCAGCAAAGGCTGTGGTTTTCAGGGCTCCAAGCAATTGGGGAGGGAGAGCGCACACAAAAATCTTAAGTGGTTTAGAGAAGTCTCTGAATCAGGAGATTTCTGCTCATGACGAGGATGATATGGCAGTGCTTTAAAGTATGTGTCTGCTGTAAACCAGAAAAAGGACAATATTTGAGGCTGACTCACATCTGTCTGACTCTGCTCATGGGTTGAAGGAAAAATGTCAACCTCACCTCAGCTGCCACTTGAAAACTCTGAGTGTTTGGTTTCCTTGGTTTCCCCTTAATGTTAGGTGTCCAAATTCTCCTTCTTTTGAGACGTGTGCCCCCGTTGCTCTCAATGTGTATCCATGCTGCCATCTCACAGCACGCCAGGGTTTGCTCACTTTCTGGTGGTCAGTAAGGCCCCCTGCCTGGGGAAGGCAGAGCAGGCACAGCTGGACCCTGCCTGTGGCACAGCTGTGACCTGGGAGCACCTGCAGCAGGGCCCTGCCAGCGGCTCTGTTCTGCCAGCCTCTGCACCGACCGAAGGGCTTATTGTCCCACAGGACACTGTCACCCCTGGCATCACAGAGAAAGGGCCCAGAGTTTGGGGCTGCATGTCTCCACGTGACATGCTGCTCACCCACCCTGCAGCAGCTGAGCCCAGCTCTCAACGCGTGCTCGGCAGAGACCACAGCCACACCACAAGGGCATTCTGTGCTCAGATCCGTGATAAGGACAAGCAAGGGCAAAAGGACATGCTAGAAGTAGTAGAAGCTTTTGTAAAGCAAAATCCTTAAGATTTGATGAATCATCAAGTGGAGAACTTCTCAAAGCTGCCAGAAAACACAGAAACAGACAAAGGAACTGTTTTGATATCAGAATAGTCAAGAGATGCCAATTTGTTCAGCCAAACCCATCACTCTGTGATAGCACATGGATATCTGTTTTCCTAGCTGCCTGCTTTTGAAATGGTTAGAGACTCCCACTGAAAACATGAGGTGATGTGGATGGAGTTTAAAGGAAATTACTAATTTGGACTGGAAATTGAAGGTACTTAAGATCAACTCCTCACTATCATTGAGGGGTGGGGGGAAAATGGAAGAAGCCAAATTTATGCTATACCTTATTGCTCAAGCTCAGCAGTACCTGGAAGACTCAGAAGCAGGCACTGACCTGCATGCATTTTTCCAGTCCCAGCCCTTGGTGATATGAGTAAGAGACAGGAAAACAGAGGAAGCTTTGAAAACACAGGCTCAAAGGACAGAAGTGCACGAGCGAATTGTTTTCATCAGCAGCTGCCGCACACCGAGAACTGTACAACCTAGCAAAATTCCTTGCAAAACCAAGGGCAGAGGCACTTAAGCCAGGAAGACAAATCCCTTCTGTATGACTGTTTGTTTGTTTGTTTGTTTGTGTGCCTGATCCCCACGCAAGCAAACACACACCTGTCTCTCTCCCTTCCTTCATGTGCACAGTCAGGAGCTGTTTGTGTAGGAGAGACCTTTGGTAACCCAGCTCCTTCTGTCCCAGCAGTTCCTCACTCTCCCTGGCAGTCACTGAAGCAAATGGATCACTGAGCTCTTCCCCAGGGAGAGGAATTTGAGTGCCTACAGCTAGATGGTGGGCAGGGGAGAGGCAGGGTTATTGCAGTGGTTTCCTGTTAACTTGTCACTCACCAGCCTTCCAGGCACACTCCTTTCCTCACAAGGCAGGACACAGCACACTGGAATTTTCCACATCAAACCCAAATTCTTCTTGACTTTTACCTCCCTGCCATCCTTTTACCCTCATTTCCCATTCCCAGTTCTTCTCCGCTCCAGGTGTGTGTTTTGAAACTTCTCACTGATCAGTCTCCCTCTGTGGGACAGATAAACCATAGGGCCAGAGGATAAAGAGAACAAAAATACCACTTGTCTTTCAGAAAAGCTCTACAGCCTGCAAGCATGGAGCTACTAGATGGCTAGAAAGCAGTTGTGGTGACGATGTGGACCCAGGCTGTTTGACATAATCCAAGGGATGTAGGTGAGAACTGTGTTTCAGTGTAGTGCAAGGAGCAGCCCGTGACTAGGAAGAGCCGGGGCAAGTAAAATGGGAATTCAGGAGTACAGCCCACTGTCATGCATATTCAAGGTAATGGAGTCACTGCACTGATGCAGATCTACTCCATGTAAGACTCAGTGCTCTTAAAGGCATTTAAATACAACTTTCAATCTGTGTGGAGTTTCAAACTCCAGCACTTTCAGATTCAAATTTAAAAAGAGTCACAAACCCTGTGGAGTCACAACTTAATTTGACAAATTTAATTGGGATAAGCATTTAAAACAAGAAAATGTCTAATAAATTGTGTTTGTGATTATGTTCACAGAAGATGATCAGCAGTATGACAAAAAGCAATAATAATCTACCAAAAAAAAGATATATAATAAAAAAACAACATGGAAGAACACTAGTCAAAATGACAGAAAAATTTAAAAATTATGGAAATAAACTGGCTGAGAACAGGACATCAGTAAAAACACTGCTGGCAGCAGAGAGACAAATGTGTCCATAACTTTAAATGTCTCCTATCACCTTTGTACAGAACTCTCTACAGAGTTTACGTTATAAGCATAAATAAGATGAGATGTCAGTGAGGCCTACTCCAAGTAAGGAAGATGTGAACCTTTGCTGATAGCAGGGGATTTTTACAGCAAAAAGAAGGATAGTTTGCCAGAGGAGACATGAGAAAATACTGGGCTCAGAATCATAGCATGATCCAAGACCTTCTCAGATCAGGATCTGTGTCCAGATTCCCAGCCTGCCTGTCCACACTCAGTCACTTGAGCCAAGGATTATTTCATGTCAATAAACTCAGCCTTTTTCCAGGGAGTAGGAAATTTGTCCAGTGTGGATGAATTGGCTGATATATGAAAGGAGCAGCTCCAGAGAAAATAATTTTAATTACTCTGTAGAAGAGGCAGCACAGGCAAACAGTAGAAAGTTAAAAACTCAAGGGAAAAGGAAAAGCTGATTCCAGAAGAATAAGCCCAAAAGAGAAGTGTGTATGTGATGTGTCATCAGAGTACTTTGCAATTCTCTGAAATGGAGGGATGTGTCATGTTAATGTGTTGTTGCCTTCCTCTGGGCTAAAGGGCATGCCATGTGTCAGGAATCTCCCGTCCTCTAGTGAAGGACTGATACCTGCAAAGACCACACATTCCACCTGACTGTAGCTAAAAACAGAGTATCTGATTGCATTTTTAACAGAAACTGTGGTTTTAGATTTCGGGGGTTTTTTTGGTTTTTTTAAGGTAGCAGCCACTTGCTGACTATTATATATATATATTAGAAGGAAATCCCACAAAAAAAAAAATAGGAAAAATATTCCATATTTCAAGTTGTAGATAGCCATCAGATCATCCAGATCCTGGGCTAGTAGGAAGCATCAGGTATTCTGAGCTGTATTTAAAAGGAAAAATAGACTTTCTCAGGCTATTGTTCAAAAGCAACTTGATAGGACTGAATTTTCCTATGAAGAGCTGCTCTGACAAGTTTTTTATGACTGAAAGGAGCAGGTTACTCCTGAAATTTCCCCTACTTAGTGCTCAAATCTGAGGAGAGATTTTTGCAAGAAGCCTCCTCTGCTGTGCTGAGTAAGTGACATCAGCACTGGCTTAGCCTTGAAGCCACACTTTAACTAAAGGCCCAAACCAGGCTGTCATCTAGAGAGTGCTTCCCTGATTTTCTTACCTCTGACTGCTATATTGCAGAGGTGAAATGCCACCAAAGGACTAAAAAACTATTAACAAATATTTTGTAATTATTTTGGCAGCACATTCACTGCAATTACAGGGAAATTGCATTTAACCATGTTTTATGGGCTTAATTTTCTGTTCAATTAATGCAATTGTTTTGCAACTGTTAATCTTAACTTTAGCTCAAATATTTAACACCAAGGCAGAACAAATTTTTACAGAGCTTTATGGAGCTGATTTGTTGCGTGTCTCATAATGAGATTGGGTTGTTATAAAATGAAGGAATTCTTTATTAAATAGTCAGCTTTGCTGATCTTAATTGCAAGCTGCATCTCTACACGGCACCTGTACATTCTGATGTGTTGTCATAACCCTCAGAGCTATGTAAACAAGCAAGTCCTGTCGTGTTGCTGGCTGACTCCTGCAATCACAGAGACAAAGTGATCTCCAAGGAGTCAGGCATAAGTACATACATTTAGTAAAGAAGGAAGGAGCAGTAGTGAAGCAATAGGACATTTTTTTAAAAAATATCTGTTTAATGAGGAAGAAGGTGAATGGTTAAAAAACTCAAAAGGAATACATGACCTCAGAAACACAAAGGGAATACAAGTGCATCTGGGCAGCTGAATTCCTGATTCCAAACTGAGTTTTTGCAGGTGCCGGGGGATTCTGGTTTCCACAGAGGTAAAACTAGCACCTCTAGAAAAAAGCCCACTTCAGCATCTACAGTTTTTTAATCCTGGTTTGAAACTGGAGCTCTTCTATTTTCTCGAGGCAAATTTTGAAACATGCCACAGTTCAGCAACTGTTCCTCTAGTTCATCCACAGGTTTTTAGAAGAAAGATTTATATATAAAAGTCAGTGCTGCACTAGTAGGAGTATGAGCAGACAGATTCCTAGCTGGCATAAATCAGCATCATTCCACCACAGTATGTTGTGCAACACTGATTTACACCAGCTATGAAATTAGCCCACACTGCTCTGCCATGAAAAAAAAAATATAACTCCCGGCAGCAGCAAGGAGGTGAAAACCTTCAAGCTAGCCTGATATTCATCTGTCTGGACCAGACAGATTTTGATCACTGTCACACTCCCCTTTCATTTATCCATCTAGTGGTCCTTGGCTCCAAAGGTGAAATTTTCAGAAGAGACTAATATTAGACTGAACTGCTTACACAGTGGGACCAGTGTGAAGCTGAAGCTAAGTAGTTTACAAAATCTTGGCAGAGTCTGCTCATTCCCAACTTACAATATGCACCAAGCTGTTTCTGACAGAATGTGATGCACCTGGAGAAAAGACAAACTCCCAGGGAAAAGGTGGAATTTCAGGACAGAGACTGAGTCTGGTGGTGTGTGTGTGTCTGAGGGGATGACTGAATAAAAACCAAAACAAAAAATTTTGTATGGTCATGTCTGCCAGAGTTTCAACTGGACAGTTCGTGGTCTCATGCTTTGACCATTCACATCTGACAAAAAGGTAACATCTCTGTGATATTCTCTGAATCCCCTGTGGTATTGGCTTCGAGCTCTGAAGAGGCACAAAACTTCAGGAAATAAATATCCTGTATTTTACTGTACCTTTATCTCCAGCACTTAATAATCTAAAAGCGCCTCTTGGCAGAATTAAAATATTGAGGCAAATATCAAAATTATGACTCTTCTGGCTCTAATGTATGCACTGTGGTGTGTGCTTCCATTTGATCAAACCATCTGCAGCAACCAGGAGAAACAACTTGCTTGTAAGTTCAGCCTTTGCTTTGAAATAGCCAAAGATTTGCCAGAGAGCAGTCTCTGGAATTAGCGGTGTTCTTAAACACTTCGAGAGCCACTGACAGATAAACCCTTTCAAACAGCAGTTAGCCAAGCCTTGCAATACCTGTCTGCAGTACATTTTCCTGTGCTGCACCGTGTGATTAGACAGGAGTTTCTGCACACTGTTTTCTTATTGACGTAAATCAAAATTCATCACTCTCATCTCAGACTTTCTCGATACCCAATACCTTTTTCCTTAGGTCAAAACTCTTTAGCAAATGCACAAAAAACAGTGTTAGCAGACGCTGGGGGTTTTTGTTTGGTTGAGGGGGTTTTTCTTCCCCCCCCCCCGATTTCCACCTTTCTTCAGCTTCTGCTTTGTTTTCACCCCAAAGGCAAAGCAAAATACAAGCCAACAGTTTGCTGCCTGGAGACACAGGCGAGGAAAGGTGGCTCCGGCCACATTCCCAAGGCCGAGCCTCCCTGGAAGCGCCGCCTGAGCGCTGCCGCACAGCTGTGCACACCTGCAAGGTGCCGTGCGTGCGGCTCGGGGAGGTGCGCACGGAAATGTGAGTGCCCCCCTGTGGTACCGGACTGGCAGCCGAGCCTCGGCAAAGAAAAGCCACTTGTTACCCTGCAATAACCTGTTCTTGCAGAAAGCATCAGGTTTCACGGCAGGTTGGCTCCCCTGTGCTGTAGGAGCAAAACAATTAGAATAAGCTGTTGGAATCACCCCTGCTGAAGCCAATGTGGAAATGCTCCTAGGAGCATGGGAACAAAGCGGTGAAGCTCTTCACAGTGCTGAAGCAGTATTGAACAATGTCATTAAGGGCTGGGTTCAGCCGCAGTTGTGAGTTATTATGGTTTGTTTAGTGTGAGCATTGCCTGGCCAGGCCTTTGAGGCAGAGGAGCTCAGTGTGTGAATGGCAGCATTTGAGCGAGAGTCACCACCACCAATCACTTTTGATCCCAACAAAGCTGTGCTCTTCAAAGCTGGATGACAGGGAAAGAGGGCCCAAATGTGAAAACAGCTTCTAGGCAAGGGAGGCATCAAAATTCCTCGCTCGGCTCTAATACCCTGAATTAAGCTTGGACAGTCTTGTAGCTGTTCCTCCACTGAGTGCAACGGCAGCAGAACCAAGCTGCAGTGAAGCAGCTCCAGGAGAGCTGGGCCATGTGCTTGAACAGCATTTCCCTTTCCCCAGTACGCTGGGGAGCCACCACATGGCCTTCCCCAGTGGAAGGCTGCGTTAGCCCATGGGCAAAACTCCACCGGAGTCCTTCCCCTGAGGCTGACTGGAGCAGAAAGGGAGGAAACTTGAACCCTTGCAAGGCCTGTGACTTTTTGCCCTTATTTCTGTCACCTGCTCTAGAAAACAACATACTCAGTCCTCCTTCTTTGAGAAAAGGAAAACTACTCAAGTTTGGATCAACGCTCTCCCTTCCTAATCTTTCCACCCACTTGTGTTGAGGGTGACTCTAGGTTCTGGTTCACACCTTGGGAAACTGCAAAGGACCAATCAGCCCTCTCCTTTTCCTGGGACTTCTTGGTGACAATGTTCCTAATGTCACTCGTTCAACTGCTGACTTTTTCTTTTCTACCAGTAGTGCTTTAATCCATGTCTCCAACCAGGAATTCCAACAAATAGGTCGAATGTTCTCAGTTAACTGCATAATAACTCTATTTTCTCTTGTTTTGACAATAATTGGAAGAGGGGGAGTGGGGTTGGTTCTACATGTAGTGAAATGCAGTAAAGAATTGGGGGGATTTTAGCCTACATCAATAGAAAATTTAACTTTGGTTCTTCATCTCAATTGTTCTCTGAGTATCGTGTTTGAGACCTTGAGCTTTCACGAGTCTTAATGACAGTCTGCATGAAAAGCACCCCGCCTTTTTCATATCTTCCTTTGGATATTGTGTCAAACTCAGAACCCAGGTTTGAAAATGTTGCCCATACCTATCTACTCATCCTTGTAATTAGATAACAGTGATGGGAGGAGTTCATCTGTGTTTTACAGGATTCATGTAAGGGCATGTCCACTACCTTACTCTGGAAATTAATCAGCCTAAAAACCTTGCTTTTCAAATGTTTTTCTTGACAATCAGGTGACTTAAAAAGCTTGTTGTCTTTTCAATTCAAAAGTCATTTCATTCTCTCTTCTTAGCCTTTCTGAGAAGCTTTTCAGCATTTGAAGGAAACATTAGACCAATAAGTCTGGATTATGAACTCCACAGAACAAATTTCCAGACATTTCCTTGCCAAAGATTCTCAGGTATTCTTTGTAGAGGTTCCTTTTTTTGTCTCTTGTGTCAGATATCACTCTACCCCTTCCTAGAATTTTATCTTTTCTGGTCTCAGAAAGGCCCGTGAAAGGAAAACTGAGTTACTGTCTATTTTGGTGCATATATTAGGATGTGGAGATCCCCCCCAGGAACTGACTGCAACTACTTCATTATTGGCTTCATTGCTAAAAAGCTCCCAGATGGCAAGCAATGTATTTTCAGTCACTACTAGACTAACATCACTTTGAACAAAGTGACCTAGAATGGTATGTCATCACCAATTCACTGAGTCATCCCATCCCCATATTTCACTTAACAAAATGGCATTTGTGGAGTAGTTAATCCAGTTTATGCTTTAATCCCTTTTGGTATTTAAAAGGGGGGAAAAAATCAAAGCAGTTAAATATTGAAGAGTACAAAGCAATGGAGAGGAGAGGAGAGGTTCGGAGAGGAGAGGTTCGGAGAGGAGAGGTTCGGAGAGGAGAGGTTCGGAGAGGAGAGGTTCGGAGAGGAGAGGAGAGGAGAGGTTCGGAGAGGTGCGGAGAGGGGCGGGGGGGAGGGGCGCGGAGGGGGGCGGGGCGGTGAGGAGCGGAGGGGGGCGGGGAGGGGG
>WAAE01020939.1:62279-187490 GCA_013400495.1 Nicator chloris
GAGAGGAGAGGAGAGGAGAGGAGAGGAGAGGACTTGCTGTGATTTAGGCTGCTGGATGTTCTCAAAGATATTAAAATTACAGTGCCAGGTCATTCCACAGTCTTTAGCCAAAATCTGTCTTATATGACAAAGAAGATCACAAACAAGATATCTTCTTATAAAAACAAATATGGACTGACCTCTTTTAGGGCACTATACCTACGTATTTCTGGAGGTACCAGGAGGACATCTGAACCATCTTTCTGCCTTGCCAACAGTGATTTGAAAAAACATAGAGAAGAGGGATACACTCAAACACTGGGTCCAGAACTGGGAGGTTTTGGAGGGGTGGGAGAAGATGTAGTTGTTCAATAAGATGTGCAAGAGAGGAAGAAGAAAATAAATCTTGAAGGATTTTGAGCATGATCCAGATACTAGTAGGAGGACCAGTTTACAGCATAAGCAAACACAAAAACATGTGATCTGTTTTCATGAACAAGTGAAAATGTAAATAATATTTTACAGTGTAGAAAGGTGGAAAGCACAGTTGGCAAGGTTATCTCTGTGAGACATCTACCCACTATACCAAGTCCACTTCATAGACCTGTTTTCTTGCACAATGATAAGAAGTCCCCCTCCTGCCCCAAACAATTCTGTGCCTCACAGGAAAAGAAAGGTCATTCTTCAATGCCATCCAGCTTTTTTTTCAATTCTGCCTCAGAAGTGTCTGTGATGTTTTGTCTGCCACTATGCTACCTGCACATCTGTGACAAAACCTGCCTTGCCCTTAATCAGAGAAGGTTTAAAATATTCTTGAGCAACACTGGCTGTATAAGATATCAAAAGGGAACCATTAAATGCCAGCCACCATCTCTTCTCTTGTATGCTGGAGGGAAGTGTTGTCATAGCATCTTAGCAATGTTGGTTGGAGGGAAAACCTCTAGAGATGGTCTACACCAGCCAGAGACTGTGGCCGACACTGTGTCAGGTCAGCTGGCATTTTGCTAGATGAGTCCTGAAAACTGCTACTGGTGGCAATTTTACCACCACTTCAGATATGATGCTCCAGAGCCACACTACCTGCTGATGAGTAAACTTTCCAAAGTTTTTGGTCTGAACCTCCCTTTTACAACTTGCAAGTATCTCCCTTAGAAAGACTGTTTGCTCAAGTAGCTAGTCTAGTTGTCTAGTAAGTAGCTGTCTGAAAAGAGTTCCTGTCTTTTGATATCTACATAATTTTCTTTTTAGTAATTGTAAGCTACATTTGATAAGCTCTTTTTCTTCTCTATCAAATGAAACAAGCCCACGTCTTCCTTATCAGGCCATGTGCTCCACAACCCTATGTATGTTTGTGGCCTGCCACTGGACCTCACTCGGTGTCTCAGTATCTCTCTCTAACTGAAGAAACCAAATCTGGCACAGTATTTCAGGTGAAGCCTCACCAGTGCCAAGCAGAGATAGTTTCACCAATCTGTTGTCCAAGCTCATCCTAGTGGTGTGTGGTTTCCCCTACTGCAAGCACTCCGCTGGCTTGAAGGCAGTCTGGCTGTTTCCCAGCCCCAAAGTTCCCATCTGCACTGATGCAGAGGGTTACCACACTCCAGATGCACAACTTTGCAGCTCATGTTGCCCAGATCTAGAGTTTCTCTTGGCCCTTGCAGCTCTGCTACACAGTGTGTCAACAACTTTTCCTGATGCACCAACCTCCACGGATCTCCAGAGGGTGCATTTAGTCAAATCATCCAGGTCGCTAATGGAGATATTAAATGAGTAGTCCTAGTATCAGCCCTTTGGGTACTGTGATAGTTCCTGGCCAACAAGCTGTCCTCAGGACATCAATTAACATTCTTGGAGCCTGCCAATCCTGCTAATTTTCAGCTCTTCTGATAAACCATCCATTCCCCATATTGACCGAAACAACTATTTAAAATTCTGTGGAGGTGGTCTCAAAAGCCTTTTCACACGCATTCTGTTCCCTTGCCTTTCATCCATAGTCATTTCATCATAGAATACAACCAGGTTGGTGAAGCACAATATCATTACTCTTTCCATGTCTGCTGTTTCTCTTTATTTTCTTGTTTCTCATGTGTCTGGAAATGGAGTCTGGCAGGTTATACTCCATGGTTTATCCAGACGCCGAAGCAGAACTAACCAGTAGTTCCCCAGATCATCCTCTTGCTCTCGTAAAGCTGAATTTACTGTTAATCTTTGCTCAGCTATGGGGAACGTTCCTCAGTCAGCAGGATTTTTCACTGAGGACAGGCAGCATTCTTGCTATCCTGTCTGCACCCTCAACACCCTTCAGTGCATCCAACCAGTTTCTCCCTAAGATTTCGCTCCCCTGCTCTTGACTGCCCCTCCCACTCCAATTTATACCAGTATGCACAGGGGCCTGCATGAGGGCACTTCCTTTGAAGGATGAGACAACAAATTTATTGACTACTTCAGCATATCCCATGCCATGAAGTACGGGAACCTCAACAACTTTTTATACCGTGTGGTGTTGCCTCTCAGCCCATGCACCTGTCCTTGTGTGGTTGCTCAGTACTTTGCATCTGGAGATGAAAATTATCAGAGAGGTCGTCTTCTAGCCCTGCATGCAGCTTAGGATACAACAGCCAGTAGCCACTATCTACAAAATCCCCAAAGTAAGGCAGCATGTGTCAGATGGGCCTGGAGGGATCACACGACACTCCCATTCTGCACATTACTGAATGTACAGGTCTGTTCAAAGCGGTATTTCCAAAGGACTAAAGCAAATTAGGCTGCCACTTTCCCCTTTCAAAATAAGTAGGTATTGCCATTTTCAGCTACAAATGTAGGTGTTTAATTTAGAAAATCAGCTTCCTGTGTGCTCAGAAGACAGAAAGGCTTACAGGAGGCAAGTCAGAATACCTAACAGGTAGGTCTCTACTCTGACAAAGCTGGGAGTTGGGGTGGGAAGGGGAAACTATTTTCTTAAGTGTTCTTTGTACATTCTTGAAAAGCCCAATCCAGTATTTGTACAAAAAGTGCAGTGTTCCTACTTCACTCTAGTTCCAAATGTCATATCCCTCATTTATTAAGCTAAACCTCTTTTACAAAGCGTTTGAATACAATCTGTTGCTCCTCAACTGTCTTTTTTTTCCACAAATGAGAAAGTAGAAGCATACTTTCTACTTAGTAAGAAAGACTAAGTAAGAAAGACTTAGTGTGCTAGTCCCTAGATAATTTTTTTAAGGAAGTCTTAGTAAAAGAATGATAGCTAAGAGCTGGATGTTCCCAGCATATTGAAAAAGAAACAAATCCTGTTTATTTGTCCTTTTTGGAAAGGAGAACATGACAAGCATGTTTGATGTGGAAGAAAAGCTTGTTTGTAGATGCTGGAGAAATTATTCAAGGACAGTTCAATCATATAAAAAATGACCCCTGCGTTACTGCCAAGGTCATTGAGACCTAGAGCAACCTGCCACAAAATTGTAGTTTTTCTGCTTGTTTGGGCCATTTCATCCCTTTTCTCCATTTCCTTTCGGTGCTTTGGAAACAACTGACACTCCCCCACTTCCACTGTACTTGGCACTCTACCCAGGATGCCTGAAAATCCCTCAGAAGGATAATATAGACCTATGAGGTCATTTTTTCCCACTCCTTCTTTGGAGAGAGGCATGAAGTGATGATATTGTACTGCATCAAGTGACAGATGCTATCTTTTTTTTGCTAGTTCTCTCTCCAACTCATTTGCTAACTTCCACAAAGTCTAAGTACTTCAGCTGTTTATGCTTTGTACAGTCATAATTTGTCGTATCCTGCCTTGGGTTTATCTGCTGCTATCCTCTTAAGAAAATCTGTTCTCCTTCTAAAGGCTCTGAGATGTTACACCTGTATAAAATACCACTCTTGAGAACATGAGGTATTATACAGTCTTTATGGTTAATATTCTTATGAAAGCACTTTTATTGTAGCGCAGTTCTGGCCATTCCTTTCCCTCTAACTCAAGGGAATTTGAAGCTGCTCCTTGGAAAATTCAGAGGCCATATAAAACTACCAGTGATTTCAGCTGGAGCCAGTTAAGTATGTCCGAGGGATTAAAAACTGATAAGAGAGGGAAAGAATAGGACTATGTTCTCATTTGTACATTAACCACATATTCCTCATCACTCACCTTTTTTCAGTTCTTCATTAGCATCAAATGACCTTAGTTATATGGTATTTTTTGTTATCTAGGACATGAAATACAAATAAGACTTTGTAACAAAGACAACTCCAAAAGTAATAATCACAATGCAAGCATCTAAACCACCTTCACTAAACTCCAAAGATAGAGACATTGCAATTTTATTTATGTTGTAGACTTTAGGAATTAGTAGGTGAAAATCAGGGGGGATCATCACACAGAGAGCAAAAAGGCAAGAACATGTTCTTTCTCTCTTTCTCCGTGTCCATAGGAACTGTGAACACAAGACTTAAGGAGGTAGTCTACAGCAGATTTTCATTTTCCTACAGTGCTTTAACCTTACCCAGAGCACAAAAATCTCTTCTGTTTCTGTTACATTTGTCCAGTTATACACTCTGCTTAACACGGAGTTCTTACCAAGGGAAAAATGTCATACAAAAGAAGTGTGTGCATGAATTTGAGCACGTAAGCATTTATCAACAGCTCTGGCTTCCCCATTAGTGATGACCACTTCAGCTAATCTTGAGTCCCAGCTGCATTGTCCTCCCTTGCCTTTCCAGCCCAAAAGATCATATTGCTTCAGCCTGTACCTGCATGGATGTACACCTATGAACACATATGGACACCTAGTGCATGCACCAGAGCCACACATACACTTTATGGAAGAAATTTACCCTTTGAATGACTGGACAGAGATAGGACATGGTTAAAAGTCAACTGAAAGAAGTAACAGGAAAACCCAGTGTTTCATATGGAGGGGATGGCATGGAGCAAGGTTTTATGTCATTAGTATAACATTAAGAAATCTTACCTAATTTCCTCAATTAGTCTTTTCCCATTGTGCCTATAGCCCAAAAGGTTTACTTATTTGAGCTTGAAAGGGTGGAGTGTTTTGGCAGACACATTAAGTTGCTTTTAATTGAGGGGTTTGGCTGTCAGGTTACATTTCAGTACTATACCTAATGTTGTGAATGTGATATACATAATGTTGTGAATGTTATATAATAACTTTGGTGCAAATCTTTTTTCTTGGTTTCCATATTCAATGAAATCCAGACCAAAGTGCCATTGACACATTGAGAGTACTACAAAAATATAAATTAGTCTACTATCCATATGAGAATTTATAAGCTCTGCAAGCTTCCAGGTTTTTGTGGGGACTTAAACGTGTAGAAATGGACAGATTCTGGACTGGCATTCACCAGTTTTGAATTATTGGAAACACTGTCTTTCCCTTCATCAGAAAAAATGCCAAAAGCTTGTGCATATGGGGAGGGCAGAAGGCGGCCTGATGCAGGTTGAAATAAAATGCTCAAAATTTAAAGCCCAATAAAAATTTTCACAGAAGTGATTTGGTTTTGCAGTAGATGAACTAACATTGTTTGTATTATATGAGAAATTCACAAAACCCATTACTACCAACTCTTCCATTCAAAGAAAATTTAAAACATTATTATTATAACATTTTGCAGTGCCAACTATTTATACATTTTTAAAGGATCACAAAACAAGACCTCATATGCTTTTACAAATGTTCCAGGGCCATCTATTGAACATTTACATTTTCTACTCTGAAGAGAGACAACAATGCTTAGGGCTAACTGTGTCTTTGAAAGACATCAGAAGGCACTCAATGCAAATTTATGGAGTTAGGTTAGTGTAAAGGCAGATTCATACTTTATATCTATATAAGGCAGAAATGAGAAAAGAGCACTGAGCTCCAGAGCTCACACAGATACGAAAGCCCAGCCATGGAGCTATGGTGTATGTGGTAGCAACTGTGTGCTATCTTTGCAGTGAAGGCTTGTTGCAGAAGGTGATACAGGGAAATCTTATAAATATGATTGCTTGGCAACAGGTTCTGAAAACATAAAGCCTGTAAGTGAAATAGAAATGACAGTAATTTTTGAGATGTGAGCTATGCCAGACCAGAAGACAGGATATTGGGCAATACCTCTGACCATGCGGGACAGGGCCTGCTGAGAAGGCAGGAAGAGGGTATCTTAGAGATCAGTGTTAAAGTTTAGAATGTAGCCCTTATGCAAATCTAGTAGTTCTCATAGGCTATATGTAAATTCTGTAGGATTTGTGTCTCACACCGGTTGGTCACTGTAAATAGAATATTCAACATGGAATGGGATAAAACTTACTGTAACAGGAAATCAGTCCTCTTGGGACGACCCTCTCAGCTGGGACTGGTAGCTGAGAGCAGGGCTCTGTCACCCACGGCCCTTGCAAATAAACCACGTGTTCCATGAGCAACCCTGTCTCCAGAGATCTCTCGACCTACCGTCACGGCGTGCTTCTAACAAAGGGTCCCTTTGTACACAACTAGGGTGTCTTTAAAGAATAAAACCTAGTCTAAATGCAATGCTTTTCTTCAAACTCATCCTGCACCATATAAAACCTGCTTTAGACTCAGCAAAACTACAAATGGAAATAGCAGTAGTCACCCCCATGTTTTATAAACAGTTTGCACTACAGGTAGTCGAGTCCCCCTCACTGAGCAAAAAGCACTTTGGAGCTAGCAATTATGATATGAAATACCAGCTAAAGTTTCTCTAACTAACTTCCTCCTAGCACATTCTTCTTACCGGTATCGTATTTATTGATGGATTTGATTTGATTTTGGATGTTTATTTTTCCAGAGATAAATCTGAAAATTTCAGAGGGACTTTTCAGTTAGAGAGAAGGGTGTAAGGGGAGTGGTCCTGCAAAAGAGGAATACGGAAGGGGCAGATGGTTCTTCGTAGGCTTCCTGTCTTCATGTGACAACACAACTGAGCTATACCAAGCCTTATGTCCAATTCTATTACCTAATACAAGGGCACAAACATGTAGAGGTGTGCAGGTATTGTATAGGAAAGGATATAGAATGGGGAATAATGACCTGACCTCACACATCCTGGCTTTCCCATCAAGTAATGCCATACTTACCCCTAAACAAACTCATTGCTCTTTTCCTGCCTTGTCAAGCTATGTTTGTCTGCCTCCAGATGAGACTTCCTCTCCTGTGCTCCTGGGGCTTTCCTTTTTGCTCTCCCTCTTGCTCATGCCTCACTAGTTTTATTAAGAACTTATTCTACTACCTTCTTGTGTCCTCAGTCTTTCTTCTAATGACACAGCCTTGGCAATTATGGTTTCCTACACCACTTCTACAGTCCTGCTATGTACAGCTGTTTTTTCTCTCTCCCCTGCTGCCCACTTCTCTGCCAGTATCCATCCTGGGGTTTTCCCCTCTGCCCTCTGTCCAGCTCTGTCACTAGTTTTCCTCTACACAGCAGCTGTGTATACAATAATACAACACACCATAGATAATCCCAGGGTGGGTTGTATGGAGGTGCTTGCAGAACACATGCTGCTGATTTTGTAACTGAAATGAATGGTTTCCTAGAAATAACCACCAGCAATGTGCCCCACAGGCAATACTTGAACCAATGCTTCCAGACTACCATTGCCCCTTTGTTTCAATCTTCTTAGTTCAAGGGATAAGTTGCACATGGATTTTTTTCTGAAGTAATCAGCACTGTGTACAAGCAGAGACTGTTAAAAGATAATACTTCTGTCCCTGAATCTCTTCCCAGCTGCTCCTTGCTGTTGTTCCTATCTTCATAAATTCACTTCTAAATCTCCTATCCTTCATTTTAGCCAGACTAAAGTCTTCAAAACAGGTCTTGGCATATCTGGACTATTTCCTTGCTATATATAGACCAAAACAAAATGGCCAGCTAAGTGTGACCTAGTGAGAACATATGGAACGCCTCACAGACTTTAGAAACAACTATCTGTGGAAAAGTGTAATTAACTCACAGGAAGGCTACTGTGACATGAAGAAAGAATTTCTACCACATTCTGCTACTGGATCTGACCTGGTCTTACGGAAAACTATACTCTGGTGCAGGCAACTTTGAAAACATTTGGAAACTTTTACAAATATATATATATATATGTGCATGCATATATATGTGTGCGTGTGTGTGTGCGTGTGTGCATGAACATATATATAAAGCATAAAGGACAAAAGTGTTAAAGGTGCTGGATTTGATCCACGTATGCAGACAAACCATGGAGAGAATGAGGAAATATCACATTTTTCATGATGTTTCTGTTTAAATTAGCAATTCAAGTCTACCAAAATTCAAAGTATAGGAATACTGAGACTGATGGTCTGAAAGCAGAATTTTCTCTTTTCTGTATTGAATCAGATTTGACTCAATTTGTCTCTATATGAAATAATTGTTTTAAATTTTTTAAACAATTTTTTACTAATTTTTTTTTTTGTTTTGCAAACAAAAAGTTTAGTAAAGTAGTCACATTATTGTCACTTAAAACATGCTTTACTGGTCACAGTGCAAAATAATGATGGAAGGATACGATGGGATAGCATAGGATGGGATAGGTTAGGATAGAACAGATAAATCTCAAATCCCAGATGGTCTAGCATGGGTGACTTCAAATACTGGCTATAATCAAAAGTTTAGCCCAAATGATGGAAGTATGGGAGACAGCATGAAAAATTGGAAGAACTTTGAAGACCCCTTTGAAGGGCAGTTTTTTAATTCAAGTACCACTGCCACATTTATGGGAATCTTCAGAAATGCTGCTAAATTTTGGCATGGGGTAAGACAGTATATGCATACTAGGAGAAAACATAAGGACTGAACAATGGAGCAGCCATTGAAAAATGATACAGCCAGTTAAAAGCAAACTAAACAAAGCCAACTACTGCTCCACACATTCTCAGCTGTGATACATTAATGCACAGCAAATAGGTATGAAATGTCTAAGAAGAAACACCATATAAAGAGGATTTGATGAATTAAGGGAGATCAGTGCAAAAATTTATTTCATTAATTTCACCAGCATCCCTACATACTCTGAGGAGATCCTCAGCTAGCTTGCATCAGCTGAGGTTCTGCTGCCAGTTTTGGACATCGGGCACTTCTTAGTTATATTTAATCTAAGGTTATTTCCTATTTTTTGTTAATAATCAGCCACAGCCCACTGGCTACAGGCCACTGATAGGTGAAAAGTCAACAGACATTTCACTCTGTTTGTCCTGTTTCAGACTAAGATCTGTAGGCCGCACCTTGCAGGAACATTATTATGGGAGTTATTAAAAATCTATTTTTGCTGAAAACAATGCAAACGGAAGGAAGTGAGCCTGTCAGGAGACTTGCTTCCTATTCAAGCCGACAGGTAGTTGGAGAATGGCCATCTGGAGTTTAAAAATTGCTAGTCGAGCCTCTCAGATTTGTCCCTTCCTGCATTAACACATTCACTCGGGATAGCACAGCGATGTTGTCATGGCACGACAAACAAGAAGCAAATTTCAGCGGGGGAAGGAATTGAAGGAAGTTAGTTGGCCATGAGAAAAATTGTTTGCTCTTGCAGTGCTAATAGCCAAGAGGCAAACACTTGGACATGATCCACTCATCTGGAAACACTTTTGTGTCATGGGAGCACCAAGGTACCGAGCACAAGAAGACAGGGGGCAAGGGTTTGGCTGCCGGCACAGCTCCATCCCCACAGTCTGCCTGCTCCCCGGCTCCCACAGCCAGATAGGCTAGTGTCCCAGCTCACACCACTCCTGGCAAAACAATCCTTCCTTCTGTCTGCGGTTCCAGGGTGCTAAATCTTCATTTCCTGAAAACAGGAAAACTCTCCACCTAAAGCCAGCTCTCACCCTGAATCCTGCTGCTCCCTCTGCAAGGAATTGTACATGACCCCATCCCTCTGGTTAAGTGAGTCTAACAAAATCACAAGCAATCAATGTGAAAAGCAAGTGAAAGCTTTAGGAGAGGAAAACTCAGCAGCCCTCCAGCACTTCCTCCCACAGTTGACCATCCCTTTTGCACTTCACTGTGTTGACACGATTACCCTACAGTTTTAGACTCTAAGTTACATAGGGCTTCTGAGCTGAAGTCCATTTTCCTCACCAGTGAGTGAATAGGAAATTGCCTGCATGACTGGTTTGCTTGGCTTGTTGCAGTCCTTGTGCTGGCTCCAGCAAAATTTGTTTTCACCTTCAGCATGCTTTAACTCTTGGCTAAGAAAATATCACTCGCCAAGGGTCTATCACCAGAGTGTGGTTTGGCAAATGCATGTGTTGCAAAATACTGCCTGACCTAAAAAAAGCTTTTATATAATAGTAAGTCTTGCACGTGGATCCGAGCAATCCCAAGCACAAATACAGACTGGGGAGAGGACAGATGGAGAGCAGCCCTGAGGAGAAGGACTTGGGGTGTTGGTCATGAGAGGCTCAACATGATCCCTCAATGTGCACTTGCAGCCTACAAAGCCAACCACCTCCTGGGCTGTGTCAAAAAAAGCATGTCCAGCAGGTTGAGGGAGGGGAATCTGTCCCTCTACTTCACTCTCATGGAATACTGCATCCAGCTCTGAGACCCCAAAAATAAGATCATGGACCTGCTGGAGTGAGTCCAGAAGAAGGGCACTAAGGTGAACACAAAGCTGGAGTAATTCTTCTACAAAGACAGGGTGAGAGAGAGCTGAGGTTGTTCAGCCTGGAGAAGGCTTTGACAGACCTTACAGCAGCCTTCCAATACCTAAAGTGGGCCTACAAGAAAGATGGAGAATTACTTTTTACAAGACAATGTAGTGATAGTGTGAAGTGGCTTCAAACTGAAATAAGGTGGGTTTAGATTAACTATAAAAAAGGAATTTTTGACTATGAGGGTGGTGAGACGCTAGAACAGGTTGCCCAGAGAAGATGTGGATGCCCCATCCCTGGAAGTGCTCAAGGCCGGGCTGGATGGGGCTCTGAGCAATCTGATCAAGTGGAAGGTGTCCCTATCCATGGTAAGGGGGTTGGAACTGGATGATCTTTATGATCCCTTCCAACCCAAATCATTCTGTGGTTCTATGGTGGGGGGTTCCATTTTATAATCTCATCTCTCCCCTTCAAAACGAATATTCATTTTGTGCCTCAGTACTTTATAGTATATACATACACAAAGGCAGAGTTTGATCAGTAGAAGCTAGAAAACGGTAAAAAAAATAGATAGAACTTTTTGGAAGTGTTCCAATTCAGGGGATTGACAATTATGGAGGTTTTATTCCACTTTTTAAAATTGAAATGTTTTGGAGGAAAATTATCAAGTTCATACACTTAACAGAAACTGTTGTAAGCATTCTGTGTACACGGGGGAAAACCAAATCTCTATTTGAAAGTGATGACCAGCTTCAAAAGAAAGAGATTCCTTTCTCCACCACACTTCCAGACCCCATTTCAGGACCCTGCTGAATCAGGACTCTCATGTGCTGAACTAGGGCAGCTGGCATTATTGAATATTAATGTGGTAAGGTAATCCCTCAGCAATCCATGACACTTATGTTTTTGGTTTTACTTAAGTTGTAATTTCCAAAGTTGGACAAGCTTGGAGGAAAAAACCACCTGGCAAACAAACAAACTTTAAAAATTAAAGGAATTTTCCAAGTTCACTGGATTTGCAAGGCTAGGCATACTGTAGCTTGATTAGTAGTCAATGAAGGAGAAGCAATTACACATCAGAAAGTAGCATTCAAGGGCTCATGAAATGTGGCCCCAATGTGTTTCTTATTTTTTTTTATACATGAAGGAATCAGCTGCTATGGTGACAGGCAAATAAAGTAAATAATTCCAATAAATATTCCATGAATTGGAGTTGTGAAATCTGTGAAAAACGTTATGTTCTCCTTTCATCCTCTTGGGGTAAAGAGCTGATCAGACGTGCTGCTTTGAGCCTAAACTTGTCTGTTGCTCCCTTATTTTCCTCATAACTGTTCTGATGCACGCCACCAGCTGAAACAGACAAGGTGATGCAAGGTGAGAGGCTGACCTCAAAATCAACTTGGAGCATGCTAGAAGCCAAGATTTCTCATAGCATCATAGAAACATGCATGATGTTAACTGAGATACAGTTCCTTACTCCACAAACTGCACTAGGAGCTACATATGTGCTACCTAAAGAGAAAGACTCATATGCAAAGTGTGTACTCCTTCTATTCTTTGTTTAACCATGTGAAAATGCAGTCATCAGGTAGACCTTAGGCTAACCATCTGAATATAAAATCCATTTTCTTCCAGTGTTTACAGTGCAGAAATCTCATGCTGAATGTTCCTTTCATTTTCCTTGCTGGATTTTGTAAGCGCAGTTTATACCTGGTTTATTTCAAACTCTGTTTATAGATTTTATTTCTTTAAAAAGTTGTTCTTCACGCAGATGAATGCTCATATTCACTCTTTGAATGGTATGTTTTATACTCAGCCTTGAATTCTTGGCAAACCATATACTAAAGATCTACTCAAATATTATATCCTTGTGGAGATAGTAAACTCCCTTGAGCTTTTTCTGTAAAAACAGATAAGTACCATAATCATTTGCCTCAATTACACCTGCTATGCCTTTTTCACTTTGATTTTGAAAGGTAAATTTATTCTTTTTAATCATTATTAAGAACATATGTATTTCCTGCCAAGGCAGTCTTATAAAAACACTGGAGGCATATGAGAAAAATTCCTCTGAGGCCTCAGGCACATTGACCTGTCCTGAGAATGTGAAGTGAGGAGAGATTGATGCATGATTACCTGTCCAGGAATTTGGTAGTACTGGATTGGATTTTCCATGGTTTCTCTCTCTCTTAATTTTACTGAAATTACACATCAATTGAATGTATGCATCCATGCACACACACAAATGTGTACTCACACACACAAAAAGTGCATCTTCAGAGTCATGAGGATGTCAGACAAGATCTGGCTGCAGTTTAGTCACAGATGGAAAAGTGAATTTCCACACCCTCGTATACATTTTTGAGAGTGTAATTTCTGTTTTAGCTACATAGCTATAACTACTTGTAACTTAAATGTTACATATGGTTGATCTCGCCTCCAAAGCAAACTGGGTGAAAGGAATGAGTAGTTACCACTGGAATTATAATTGTCAGAAAAGCATAGAGCCAGGATAGGCAACTCCAAGGAGCTTTTGATTTAGAATAAAAAAAAAAATTAAAAATATCATTCCATCTATTTATCTTTCTCTGTTATCTCCTGGAAGACCCACTGAAGGCCACTGATATTTTTCCAGTGATGTGGAAGAAGACATTATGTAAAGGGAGACACAAAAACATTTCAAAGTAAGGACAACTACTTTCTAAAGAAGTTCATCTTCTGCTTCTGAAATTCAGGCAGTGGGACTGTAGCTACTTGTGGCTATTTCTAGAAAATTAAGAACATGAATATCTCTTCTCCCTCTAGCAATATGAATTATTAAGGCCAGAAGACAGACAGTTACGAGTCATTAGGCTGACCTCCTGCAACACAGCAGTCTTTGAATTTCACCCAGGAATTCTTGCAAACCCATAACTCCAAGCTGACTTCTATCATACTGTTAGAAAGATGTCCAGCTTTGATTTAAATATTTCAAGGGATGGAGAATCCATTAAATCCCCATGGCAGATTGTTCCAATAGATAATTACCCTCACCTCTAAAAACGTGTTTCTTATTTCCTGTCCCTATTAACATAGTTTCACCTTCCAATCACTAGATCTCTATTTTTTCCCCTTATCTTCCAGAATTAAAAAGCATTCATTTATGTAGGTAATTACAGGGAGTGATTAAAACTTTACTCTAAAAACACAGTATATGGAACAATTTTTTTACCTTAGTATTAAAGGCTTCCCCTTTCCAGTTATACTATAAAGAAAGAGTAAACACTGAAATTACTGTGAAGCAGGAAAGATCAGACTTTTCCCTCAAGCCACTTTACTTGAACAGGCAGAAACAAAGCAACTAATCCATAAGGATCTGTATTAAAATCAACAGCTTTATTACGCCCTACTTTGCACTTTATTTCCACATGCCCCAGTGTTTTGCAATACAGGTTTGGTTTAGATTGGACAGTCAGTCTTGGCTCCACATTTTCAGTATTTATTCAGACTCCCAATATCACTTCAATGGGATATTTAGGCCAACAGCAACTTAGCTTCAATTCCTTACTTCAAAATGAGACAGACTACCACACTAGATGCCAGAACTTCTCCAAGTATCATTTCTTTGAAGCCAGATTGAATCCTAGGTGACCATTCCAGCACTGCCTTGTACCCTCTATCACTCAGCTGGGTGGCGCTGCCCAGTACAAATGCTGGCCCGAAGGCAATGACTTTATGTAGTGGGCAAGGAAGCAAAAGGGACAGTGCCTTTAGCAAATTAGATTTTTACCTGACTAACCATTTATAATAAGATTAGTGAAAGGCATTCCATTTCTCAGTTTAAACGCTCTTTGCAACCGTCATGGTAAAAACACGTTTTATAGTCTGCAATCTTTTTTGGCACAACTGAAACATTTTGCATAGCTTACTGATTTATTTTCTTGATGATCTTTTCTTTAGCTTTAGCAGTTCACGATGTCTCTTGTGACATTGCTCTTGACAACCTGATACCTGAGTAGAATTCATTCCTCTTTAGCCACTACCAAAAGGTAACAATTTCAGTGATAATTTAATGGTTCGTAATATACACATAAGCCACACAGACCAGATCAAGTGACATTCGCATGAAATGTTAGCCCCAAAACTAGGTCCCTAAATCCCTGTGTAATTACAGCTATCAATATGTTTAGTGCACATGTATCCACCACCCCTTTTAGTGTGCAGTTTGATCCTTTGGATGCAGATATGCAGCTCCTGTGTGCTGAAGACCAAGCTCAGATACCTTGTGCAGGAATTCTAAAGTGTTTGGCTGAACAGGACAGGGTGGACTTTTTCTGATGAGATTTTTATTGAATTTAAAGAGCAAATACACTGCCCAAATGTAAAATATTATTTTTCTCACTGGTTATTTGGATAGCCTAAATTTATTGCCGATGAATTCCTTTTCATTCTTAGTTAAGTTTGCCTTTGTTACCAGTGCCAGATCTGCCAATTAATACACAAAAACATCACAGCCTTATAGACTGCAGCTTAAGAACAGATCTTCATCCTTCCTTTTGTCATTAAGTTCAACTATCAACAAAATGCAGTCAGTTAATGATGAAAAGACTCAGGAAATGTTTAGTTTTAAAATCACTATTTGTTTTTTATTCCCTTTGCAGCATTTTTTAATTAAGTCAACCTCCTAAAAATTAGCATGATCTCTTTAAATAATCAAACATCTAGAGACACAAAAACATCACAGCCTTACAGACTGCTTCTCAGAGAGAAAGGTTAATGCTCTGCCTAATATTTTCCTATTGACAACCAGGTTCATAACAGTTAATTGGGGGGACAGGAGAGAAACCTGTGCTCCTGCCTTGAGCCCTCACATGCCAAGCTACAGCCTGGAATTTTTACAGCTCTGTCCTGAAACTCTGACAAGAAGGGTTTACAACAGAAGTCTTGCCAGACCCTTAACTGTAGCGACGCCACTATAATATTTATAAGTACATTATACTCTTTCCAAACATATGCACTTATTACTTATGTCTCTGCTTCTGCCTCTCTTCTGGGGGACTTTTCTGTATAAACAAAACAGATTCTCTTGCTTATACTTAGAAAATCTAATTGCTCTGCGTCTCTAGCTGTTATACAAATGCCCAAACAGCCAAGAGATTCTTTCAGTGCATTTGCACTGCAGTAAGTCTCTACAAAAAACATAAACTTCCTTTTCCACTTTGCTCTTCTTTTCTTTCATAAATCTGTCCATTTCACTCATGTTTGGATAACATTCTTCTTAAAAAAAAAAAAAGTTTCAAAGATGCAAGTCTGAGGTGGATAGGCCATCTAGTTATACAGACCAGCCTTACAAGAGCTGACAATTCTGTCCCTTTAAGTAAACAGAGGAACAGAAAAGATACATAAACAAAAAGACCTCTTGCAGGGCTGACAGCTTGTCTGCTCCCACAAAAGCAGGTTCCCAGGGAAAGTGATTGCCAAATAGTAATAGGGTGTGACAGGGATTTCCTAGATTTTCCATAAACACCTCAAAGCAGTTTGTTCCTGGGCACAGATATGCCCATTTTTGCTGATGAGTTAGACAGATGTGGCCTGCAGGTGAGAAACTGCTCAAAAGTAGCTAACCCCAAAGAACACAGGTTCCTCTGCACAAGGCTTTAGCGGGATTCAAGGTCACCAGAGCTTTTAGTGAACACAGAGCAGGATGTCCTTACCTGCTGCTGCCTTTCAGGTTTGCAAATCACTGTCAAACTGAGGAATAATCTGACAGCAGCCTCGACTGAGTTTAAAACAACATGAAACAGCATTCAATTCTGAAATAGTAGAATTCTACTGAAATCATATTTCTTGTGAGAATTTAGCTGTTTTAAACAGCAACTTAAGATGGGTCTAGACCAACTCTAAAACACTAGGATATCAAACACGTATAGGTATGAATACGTAGCCTGATTCTAGTCAGGAGCACTAGGTAAGTTTTGCACTTCAGCTGCCTTTTTACTCTTACTAAGAAATATTTCAGTTGTATCCATTTGAAGGCTTAGATAATTCAGAAATTAAAGCACTTCAAATTATGGCATGCATATAGCATGTAAAAAGGAAGTATATTTCTATTAAATAGAAATATATAATAGAATATATAAGGGGGGTGGTAAAGGCTTTTAAGTAAAAAAGTCATACCTTTTTTATAAGAAAGCACATTATACACAGCACATTATACACAGAAATTGTGTAAGTCAGGTAAATTACTCCTACGTGGCATTTTCTGGAAAACAGTTTCTCTGGTCTCTGTGATGCTGATGCAGTCTCTCTTATCAGGAGAAATGTATACTGGTCAGCATCTTTCTTTTGCAGTCATAAACAGGTCATAAAAAAATGAAACAACTCTTTTTAAAAAGCTACTACCACATAACAAAAGCTCTCTAATGCATTCTTTCCTGTTGCACNAAGTATATTTCTATTGAATAGAAATATATAATAGAATATATATGGGGGTGGTAAAGGCTTTTAAGTAAAAAAGTAATACCGTTTTTATAAGAAAGCACATTATACACAGCACATTATACACAGAAATTGTGTAAGTCAGGTAAATTACTCCTACGTGGCATTTTCTGGAAAACAGTTTCTCTGGTCTCTGTGATGCTGATGCAGTCTCTCTTATCAGGAGAAATGTATACTGGTCAGCATCTTTCTTTTGCAGTCATAAACAGGTCATAAAAAAATGAAACAACTCTTTTTAAAAAGCTACTATCACATAACAAAAGCTCTCTAATGCATTCTTTCCTGTTGCACTTTATTCTTTCTTAGTTTTTGCTTCTCAAAAAAAGGATTTCGTTTTTAGTGAGTAAGCTCTTCTGTCTACACATATGACATATGTGATATGGCTGCAGAAAGAATGGGGAAAGAGGAGACTCAAGTTATCCTTAAATTATATGATGAGTTGTCTGAATGACTGATCTGATCATAACAGTAAGAAAATGATGTGAGGTTGGATAAATGTCTATATTTCTAATCCTGATAATTTTAAGGATGTGAAGACAAAGTTACCTTTGGGGGGAAAAACATTATGGAAGACCAAGTATAATCCATATGTAGGAGGAATTGTATTAAGATTGTTCTTAAATATATATGTGATTCCTCTCTCAAAATATTTGAATTAGATTCTGGGGATTAACCTAAGTAGAAACTCCCACAAAACACCTCAGAACTCAGTCACTAATGCTGAAACATAGCATTGATGGATGAGTTTTATTACCTGAAAATATGTCTGATCATTCATGATTCTTCTGCATTTGAGGAATTTAAGAAAGAATTAACCCCTACACTGAAATTATATGGCACTGAGATGAAGTCTAATAAATTATTTTATTTTCCCTTTGTTTTTGGCATGAATTGTGTCAGAACACTTTAGCCTTGAATGAACTTTATCCTGACAACTGAAACTGTAAAGCCAGGAAGTTGAGACTATTAAGAAAAATGAGACCGAGGGGGCAAAAAAACATACAAATAGGTTTGATGACAAGGAACAAATTTCATTAAGAAGAAACCCACATGAGGAAAACCAGGTTTTACTTTGCTGTTTTAATGGACAAAGTCAGCAATATAAAACAACCAGGTCATCCATCTATTCCTGCAGGAAAACCACTGGAGCCTTCAATATCATAGTGTCAGCTGCTTTTCTATAGCCTGACCTCATGAGCTAAGAAGCATGAAGTCTGCTAAAAAAGATTCCTTTGGGTTCAGTAAGGCTGCCTCCTGTTTTTAAGTTTGCTCTATGTGTGTGTGGGGGTATTGTGACACCTGCAGTCTGATAGGGCTGTTATTGCTCTAACTGGGCAAACTAATTTAGGCACCCGGTGGGGGTTTTTTTTAGTCATGTTTAAGTGGCTGATTTTAGCCTTTGAAAACAGGAAGCAAGTGGTGTAATTGCAAAGAAGTAATCTGGTAATCAACCCATTAAGGGCAAGAAATCAAGGGTGGGTTTTGAGAACAGTTTTCTTTTTTCTGGGTTGTTTTTGGGATGGGTTTTTTTGTTGTTGTTGTTGTTGGTTTGTTTTTTGGGGCTTTTTTTGTGAGCCAGAAGCTTACAATTGGACACGTCTCAGACACTACTTTCCTTAACTAACCCCTAATTCTGCTTAGAACAGTAAGGAAGTGGAGGAGGATGAAGACTTAAATGGACTGAACCAGAAAATAATAAAAGAAAAACAATACTATTCTCTGGAGAAATGAGTGTCATAATGAAAAATCAGTTTCTTCTCAGAATAAATTTTGAAAGAAAGAAAACACAAGAAGATAATTTTCAAAGGAACTGCTCTCATAAAAAAATCAATGTGTGTATCATGGGGCTAGCTTTAAAAAGGAAGCCATAATTTAAAGGTCATTCTCCTTCCCAGAACCCTTGCTTCAAATTTGTAACAAAATTGTCAAGGGCAGAGCTGTTTAGAAAAGCAGTTAGATTCACCTGAAAATGATTTGGGCAGGTTTTGTCTTCCTTCCTTTCGTTAATATATTGTGATTAACAGCTAAGATGTATAAGGAGAGCTAAGATGTTAAATCAAACTTATTAAATCAGGGTGGCCAGCTAGAGAGAATGCTGAATTGAAGGAAGAATCATTTTGCTTTCCCACTGCCCAAGACATAATCAAAAGCTCTGCATCTACAGCTCATGAGTCAAATCTTGACCTCAGCTACACCCATAAGTGAAAGACAGGTACTGTAGGTGCATAGCTAATTAACATCCTTGTTTCTAGGTTTTAGAAGACCAAGCAAAGTTCCAGTACATTTCACTCCTGAGAAACTAAACCCAACATTTTTGAGAAATAACAGGACAACAGATATATGCAGCCAACTATGTAAATCCACAATTTGGCTTGTCAACAATGACATTAGGCAGGGTTCCTGGGCAATGTAGAGACACAACCATCTTTTGGTTTTTGTTTCTGGACCTGTAACTGAAAGTTTTGAATTTGGGTCCTCCTTCCACACTTCTTTGCTGAAGAAGATGGCCAGAAGCTGCCTCTAACCTCCTGCCTGTGGTCCGGCACTGCTCACCTGAGCCGTGGTACTTTCACACACAGGGCCTCCTCAGTTATTTGACAGGAATTTCCTCCCCCACCACTGACAGAAGAAGAAACCACATGAAAATGGAATGAGTCCTAAGACACTGAATATTTCCCCTCCCCATCCTGGATGTTTACAAGCATTCTTTGCTGTCAAAACAATATTCGTACAAGCCAGTGATTGTGCTGGAGTATTTCAGTCTAAGCATGTGGCTAGATATATAGAGAAACACTCAGAAAACAACTTTCTTAAACAAATAAACAGCTGAGCTCTTGAACTTTATGCTCACAGTAATCTCTGTCATCATTAATCACACTCAGTGTTTGACATAGCAGCCTAAATGAGGGGGGCATGGAGAGCAGGGCAGTAGGGTAGAACAAAGTCATAACCTGTTTAAACTATCTGAAAACCATTTTCTTAAACCTGGAATATAGGATGGGCCAGATCCATCTGCTCAGGAGCGTTGATCTTGTGTGGAGACTGGCCCAATACCTTTGACATGAGTGATGCTAGAAGTACACGGATGGCATTCACAGTTAAGTGTTAAAAAAAAAAGCTCCAAAGCCCCCTGCAAGAGGACTCCATAGACCAGCATAGCTTCTGTATCATAGCTGTTCAGAGTCTCTTTCTGTTTAAAAAATGACAAAAAATGATCCAACTTCTAAGAACAAGAGTTTCTTCATTAAGAAGATGCTTTGGAAAAAGGATCACTTCAGAAGGCTTGAAGAGGAGTCAGATAAGGAGCCACAAACGACTGCAGTAGTAGTTCAAGCAGTACCCTTGACTTTCCTAAGAAAAGCCTCTCACCTATAGTCACCTATAGTCACAAATCCAGGTGGAGAAGCTGAGGTAGTCCCTGTTTTCAACAAGTATGACACCAGATGACTCCTATGACACCAGAACATTATTGATTTATATACAAGTTATTGGTGTCATTCACATTAATTTCTTTGGGAAGGGGGAAGAAGAGAAGGTGGCTGCTGGAGAGATTGAGTGGGGAAAGAGATGTGGGGAAAGAAAACTGATCATTTTTTGCTGCTAGCAAAACTTGCCTTTTTCCCCTCATTGTCAAATAGTGCCATTCAGCTGATTAAAACCAGATGGGCCCTCAGACATTCACGAAGCAATAAGGTCCACATGCTGAATGCTAACATGAAGCAAAGGTGCTAATTACTGGCTTGTAGGTTGAAAAAAATGCTCCACCTGCACACTATGACTTCTGAACCTTAATTCCCTAGGAACAGGAAAACTATAATGTAAGCAGCCTGTCTCACTCATTGTTCTTTTATGAGGGAAAATTTGAATTTTAAGGCAGATTATGACCCTGAGTGACAGAAAAAAATTATGCAACCAGATTTGCCCATTGAACTGATTGAAAAATCAAATCATTTCTAGGTAGAGAGAGTAGCTGATGCATAGTCTGGGACCAAATGTGTTCCTTAGTATTGCCCCAGCCTGGCCACAAACAGATCCTGAAAACTTTTAGCCTCCTGTGAAAAATATTAATGGAGTCCTAGAGCCTTAGCAGACAGGCCTGGTTCCCAACTGCAGCAAGTGAGCCATGGACCCCAGCATGAGACCAGGGAGTTCTGTCCCTCCTGGTGTACTGCTGCTGATGGAGCTTGCTTTGCTGCTGATAGGCAACAATGATTGACTTGTTTGCTTCCACAAACAACACAGGCTTACCAAGGAAGCTACAGAAACTGGGAAGGGGACAGCCCTTCCCTCTCCATGCTTAGTGTTATGTCTCATGACATACTGTAGAATAATTAAACCTTGAATTGAATGATGTGCCGTTGGCTGCCTTCCTCACCCTCACACTCTAATTTCCTCTTTTCAACTACATTGTCTTGCCTTTCTTAAATTTCATTTCAGGACAGATTTCCACCTTCCTTCATCATTTATTTTCTTTCTCTTCGGAAGTCCCTGCGCTACAGGGACCTACCTGTGACTGCAGCAGGGACATAGGTGAAGGCATAGGACCAGCTGGATGTAGATACATTTCTCCCTCCAGGTCTGTGTCTGAAAGAAAGGGATGCTTGTTTCTGGCCAGTTAGCAGTCAGCAGCACTACAGTGTTGTGCTCCTGCTTCTGACACACTTTCATTCAGCAGCTTCACACGGTGGGGAGGGTGGCAGAGAAAACAAGTTCATAGTGTGACCCTGTCTAAAATCAGCAGAGCAATCCTCTCCTTGTCAACTTGCACCCAGCTTCCTGTTTTGATGCACCATTCCCTGACTACTATTTAATCACAGTTTGGCTCTAAAAATATTACAAAATACATTTTTGGCAATGGCTTTCTGAGATTCCTAGCAAAAAAATTCATTTTTGGGAAGATGCCGAAATCCAATAAAACTCTTTGGGAGAAATGTTTTCTAATTATAGCTAGTGTGACCACTTGTTGCATTTAAGCACTGATGTTTGGAAATAACCTGTTATGGGAGAAATTGATACACATTTTCTGGAAATTATTTATACTGTTTTCACCAGAAAGACTACTACCCTGTGGAATAACGTGACCCTAGGACAGGGGACAAGATTAGACATAAGAGACAAGCTGAAACACCTCTTGAATATAATTCAGAGTATAGTGACCTTTCACAAATGAAACTAAAATAACAGGAGTCTTGGAAGTAACAATTGCTACCAAATAATTTCACAGATAGGACTAACTTGGAGATAAGCCTGAGGAATAGTATGGAGTAGATCTCTCTGGAGTCTGCAATACACAGGTCTGCATCCTCTGAAAATAAAGTAAGATGTAAGATATTAAGGAAGGTAAAATTAAACAATTGCAGCAGTATTTGTGATACAACCCTAATAATTTGAGGAATGGGAAAGTAGATGGTATGAGAACAATATTCCATGGTTTCTGGTTGCACTAGAAGTTTCATCTGCTTGGTATTATTTTCAGCTTGAAGGTGATGCTGGAGAGTGTCTTCCTTTTACTTGATAAATACCTGGGTTTTAAAGAGATGTCACTTTAAGTAGAATTCCCTCTGATATTCCTGAACGTATGGAAAAGATAATTCTGCTAAATGAAAGTAAGAAGGAGCAATGGACATGCCCTGGGTGCAGCACACAGCTCCCTTGGTGTATATGCACAGAAAAATCCCACAACGCATAAGTGGACTCAAGATCAGCAGTTTCTTCATTTCATAGGTTTGCTAAGCCCGCTGCATATTCTGATGTTTGCTGAAAATGTTGCCAAGGACTATTTTACAATCAATTAGCAAGGTCTCAGAGGATTCCTCAGAAGCACAGAAGTGATAAATGGACCCCAGATTAGGAGGTGTTCTGTTAGAAACTTTGGAAAGCAAATGTTTACTGTCCTAGTTTCCTCATGTTCCAAACCATGTACAGGTGATACAGTAAATAAAATCTAAATACAGCCAATACATATGATTCTTACTTTAGTTCTATTAGAAAATGCTAGAAGACCAATTTGCATTAATTTTCTCTTCACATAGAGTTTCCTTGTAACACACTCTCTCTGCTAGGTCATATCGAATAGAAATATGCTTACATGGCAATAGCTATTTTCTTATAGCTCCACAAATATTCTACTGATAGCCATAGTTTAATTTTTTTTTTTCTGCACAAAAATCATACTACTGATTCCTACAACGAAACGAGACATGAGCTACAAATAAAACAAGAGGTTAGCAAGAATTTGGATAATTTCCATGTTTAAATGGCTGGAGCTAATACATTCAGATTATAGACCACATAAGATTGTAAAATGCATACAATGTTTTAAATACATCACAAATTGACTAATTAAATCTTGGAACTACTGACAGATATTATAGGAAAGATGTCTCTGAGTGGAGATAAAAGAAGACTGGGAAGGACAATGGTATCCATCTTTAAAAAAGAGGCAGAAGAGGACAGAGGAAATTTTTACACTATAACCCCAAGATGCCAGAGAAATGCTTAAACAAATAATCAACAAACCATCTGTAAATACCTAGAAAATAAACAATGTGATAAGCATGAGCCAGTTTACATTTGCCAGAACAAACTGTGCAAAACCAAAGTAATTCCTACAACCACATAACAGAACTTGTGGATAAAGAAGTCATAGTTGTAATATGGCTCATCTTAAGAAATGTGCCAGACTGTATGACATGATGTGCTCTGGAGAAAATTATGGAAGTATAGACTAGGTGAAAGAGAAATACAATTCTCTTCTTGGGAGGGAACAACCAATAGCTAAAAGGCTTTTCCTATATTCAGTATTTCTCAGTATTTTCACTAATGATCCATAAAGGATACAAAAAGTATTTATCAAATATGAAAACCAACTTATTCATCAAATTTGAAGAGGACACCAAGTGAGACAATCTCTAAATACACTAGAGGATATAAAAGACACCATAATCCTCCTACATTCATCTTATCAGCCAGAAAGGCACAGTTTCCACGGGGCAGAGGACAATTTATTGCTCTTTACAGGAATAAACTGCTGCATGACCAGCTAGAGAAGTATTAAGATAGGAAAGAACCAGGGATTATAAAGTGGATCACAGGGTTAATGATGCAGTGTTTCAAATGACACACTGGAGTAGCCTGCAAAAGAAGATAAACAGTCTGCAGGAGACCAGATTCTCCTTCTTCCTCTTTCAGAGCTTGAGAGACCTCAGCTACTGTAACTGAGTAAAAGTATTGAGCACTGACAGGAGAACTGCATATTAAGAGCCTACAAAACATGCCTTAGACTGAAAATTGGAAGATTCAAGGTTACTTGATTACTAAAAAGAGGATGGAGGGGACATGCCAATGATCTTAAGCATACAAAAGATAGTTGCAAAGATGAAGTACATGTTTTCTATGTCCCTGGTGTTTAGGACCAAGTCAAAAGAAAGGTTAGAAAGACTTAGATTTTGTATTAACAAAGGCTTCCTAAGAGTATGAAAGGTGAAGATCCGGAGTAAACATATGAGGAGACTGTGGACTTTTCAAAATGAAACACTTTTAAGAAGTGATCAAACGTGTAAGACATAATGCAATTATGGTTGATGCTGTCTTTCCGTGTTCACCACTTTGACGTCTTTGCTCTTGTGCTCCTGTGAAATCACAGTCCACAGAAAGCTGATGGCCTCTCAGGTCACAGTCTTCAGACTCCTATCAAAGTGCATCTCTAAAGTAGTCAAATAAAAGTTTAATGGCAAGGGCAGACAGTGGTCCAAAGAAGAATTTGAGGTTTGGCAGTGGCCAGTTAGCTGAAAAAGCTTGGACATACTGGCACAAGCCCTAGCTCAAAATCTGAACTCATTTTACATAGCACCTTTATTCCACCAGAATCTCACAGAAATATTTAAGAAAACAAAAGGTGGCAGGGGGGAGGGAGCACAACTTCCCCTCTTCCCTTCCCACTTTTTCTTCATTTAAACTCAAGAAAACTGAGAAATTCTCTCAGATTTGCCAGCAGTACAGCAGTACAATTTGTTTTTTTCTTCACACAACTAAGGTGGCGTAAATATAACCACACATGATGTATAATTATCACCCTGAAATACACCGCCTGGAACATATTATTTCTGTTATGAAATGGAATTATACACAGTAAGGAAACAGCTAGCCCTTAGATTTGCTGGACATTATCAGCAGGGCTGTGACATCAAGGACAGCCAGTCCAAGCGAGCTCAGCACTCACAAACCATGTTATGCTTCTGAGTACTTATTACCAATAAAACAAGTGTTATGACTGTATATTTTTAGGTAGCCCAGATGATTTTTTCAGCCAGTCTGTCATATGCTGAAGAGGTCTATGTGACACAGTGAGGCTCACTTGGACAGCTTGAAGATAGCACGTTTTACTGCACAGCTTTGGTTCTGCACTTTAGGAGCTGCTCTGCAGCAGTGCTGCTGGAGCAGAAGGTCACACACAGAGTAAACCCACTGCAAACAATCATCTCTGCTGATGGAGAATGACTCCTAACACCATTTTGGCAGCTGTGGGTATCAGACAGCAGCTGTACTCAAAGGGGAGGAAAGAACACCTGAGTGTTTCTGCTGCAGCCCCAACCACAGCAAGCCCCAGCAGGCAGGCAGTGGTTGTGGATGTCTTTGTGACACATACCCTGGTCTAACAGAGACTCTGTGAGCAGCAGCTCAGCAAGGCTCCAACTCACCCACAACAAGGGGACCTCACTATGCATTAGGATCTGTCTAAGTTTTACACCCATGACACATTTTGGCAGGTTGGCATCTAGTGGTTCAAATGCACCTGCTTACAATTAGCTACAATAAATTCCACATAAAATATCTCATTTCTTGGATCAGGGTACTTTGTTACATACTCATTTTTTAACCCTTTCAGTATCCAAGTTTTACTGAATGTTAGCCACAGAGGTTTCCTTTAACTTTTATTGACCTTTTCTTCACCAGAACTTCCCTCTTAAGAATTCAATTTAAGGACCCTATATTGAGGACAAAAAAAAAAAGCCCATTAACAGCAGTGCCAGAGATGGAATTGTGCTGTATGAAGACAACTAAAGTAAACAAAACCCACTGAATATTCTCTGTGATGCTGAGCAGAAATAGATTAACTCCTAATATGGAGTCAATACTCTTCCAAAACACACAATAGCATTTCCTTGTACTCCTAATTATGACAATAAAACAACTGTGTTTGGAGAGGAAATGAAGAAACACAAGAAATCACCTGGTCACCCAATACACGTGCATTATTGAGCTATAAACTTCCATATTTGGATATCACCACCACATTCTGCTGCTACGGTGGTATTATTTATGTCTCACAATATGAAATTTAAGAGGGACAGCCTGTTTGGTTTATGTACTATTGTGGGACATCGAGATTTTTACTGGAAAGAAATAATGAACTATCAAACAAGCATGCTCTAATTGTGCTAATAAATAGTCACAAATCCTGTTAACTCCAAAGGCCTGGGGCAAAATGTATTTACTCCAGGAAAATAAGAAGTAAATTAATTTAGGATAGGATGCACCTGGAGGAAGTTTAGACCTAGCTGTTGGCCCAAACCAAATGTGAAGGATGTCTGGATCCAGTTCCATATTCATATTCCATCTTGCTTCTACCTCTATAACATGATGGAATGGGAAAAGCCAAACTCCAGATCCAAGAATATAAATGTTTCAAGGATTAATATAAACCCTTTTCCTCCTTCAGTGAGACATAGAACATCCTTGTAGTCAACATAGTGCAAACTGGATGCAAACATAAGCATATGAAATTTAACTCTATCCATCCATGCTCTATTTCTTTTGGTAACACTGACTTCACATCCTTAACTGCATTATTCTCCCAAATGAACCAAGAGTAATGCTCACCAATACCACAACCTGATAGGTAAAGAGAGGTACAGAATAAAGATTGACTACCAGCCTTTAAAAAACTCTTCCACCCTGATTAAAAGTGGAAAAAGAAGGTTTTTATCACAAAAACAATGCTGCTGTTATGCTGTTATGCTGCTGTTCTCCCATTCTTTTTATTTTTAATTCAGGACTTCAGTTAAACTGCAAATATAGCTGATATTTAGGCTGAATGGGCATTTGGAATTCAGTATGTTGGTAATGAAATCAACTCCTTGTAAAACCATGGGATTAAATGCAAACTATATTACAGCAATTTTGTTTTCTTCCTTTTTTTTTTTTTTGTTTGCCTGGGTTTGGTTTGGGTTTTTTGTTTGTTTGGGGTTTTTTGATCATTGAGGTCAAAGCATTGTGGCATGTTTATCCTCCCCTACTCTAGCTGGCAACCCTTCTGCTTCCTTTCTCCAACTGGAGGGGAAGGTGAGAGGCTGCTCCGCATTGTCTGGCAGGGGACATTCATCTCGTGGGAGGGAAGATGCTTTCCTACTGACTACAAAAAAAATCTCTGTAGACAGGATATACAGCACAGTCCACGTAAACTTCATTTTGATGTCATTAAGTGATATTTACAAGGCAACATCACTTTATGTGTTACTAAGTTTGCTCTGGCATACTCCAGGGGCTGAGCTCATCTGGGGCCAGAGAGCAAGGAAAAGGCCCAAGATTGCAGGCTTCCAAGGGCAAAACCACCTGGCCTGGTTTTAGATGCTTGATCCAAATTGTCACATATAAATGCACAGACTGTTTCAGGCCATGTGGAGCTCACAAGCATCAGCGTTAGAGAAGCTATTTGATACACTTAAAGAGACACTGATTGCTCTATAAAAGAATAGAGGAACCCCAGAGAAGGGCCACAAAGTTAATAATAGGATTGGATCACCTCCTCTATGAGGAGGCTCCTCTATGAAGACAGGCTGAGAAATTTGGGACTGTTCAGCCCAGGGAAGGGAAGGCTGCCTGAAGACTTCACAGTATCTGAAGGGGGCCTACAGGGAAGGGAAGAGAGACTCTTCATCAGAAACTAGTGACAGGACAAGGAGCAATGGGTACAAACTGAAAGAAGGGAAATTCACATTAGATATTAAGAAAAAAGTCTTGACTGTGAGGGTGGTAAACCACTGGAACAGGTTGTTCAGAGCAGTTGTGGATGCTCTAACCCTGGAAGTGTTCAAGGCCATGCTGGATAAGGCTTTGAACAACCTGGTCTAAGGGAATGTGTCCCTGCCCATGGCAGGGGAGCTGGGAGGAGATGATATTTAAGGTTCCTTCTAACCCTTAACATTCTATGTTAAATGAAACTGACATAGAGGTGTCTTACAATCTTACACAGCTAGTAATAGGATTAATCCAGAAAACATCTCTGACACTTCAAAAAAACCTCAATCAAGCAAAAAACCCCAAAGAGTCATAACTGCAACGTACCAGAGCAAGGAAATGGGAAAAATTGCTGTCGACAGTTTTAATCAATTCAAACATCTATATCAAAGCAATACAACAGAAGTAATTTTTCATATCTAGTCCACAGAAACCAGATGCACTTAAGAGTGTGTGTACACATATACATAAAATTCCCATCAAAATTGGTGGGAGTTGTGCAGCCTCACAAAAGGGGCACAGTCTTCTTCTTTGAAGAACTTCGGCTGTGAAAGATCCAGAGAACTTATCTTGTCACCAGTCTCTTGGGACGCATCTGTCTCACATTCAGTAGTTCAGGTGAAGCAATAAAAAAAAAAAGAAAAGGCAACAGAAAAGCTTTGTGAAGTTTTATTAAAGACTTTTATGTAAAGCAGGTTTTAACAAGATGTTTGCTACTCCACCAAAGATTTATGCCACCAAAAGCCAGCTTGGGCCTTTAATATAAACCAAAACCCCCTACATTTAGTTGAGCATGGAGAATGCAGTATCCGATTAAAATTAATCTAATAGCTGAAAGGATGGAATCTATAACTTATATTTCTCTCTCTATAATTCTTGTTGACTTGATGTAGCACCACTCTCTCCATATAAATTCTTATTTCCCCAAAGCTTGAAATTCTAGGGAGAGTTGTAACAACATCTCGGTCCAACAACTTCACAATTGCTCCCTCTTCATAAAACAATTTCCCTGGGTTCTGTGCTTCCTTGACAGCTCTTTCTCATTACAGAGCTTTCCCTACCTCATTACTCAATATCCTATCCTATATTGTCCTTGAACACAGAGAGCTCCCTCTCCCCCCTTTCTCAATAGGAGACCATGACTCATTTTTATGCTCCCTCCCCAGGAACCAGGAGTTCCCCAGGTGCATTTCATAAGGGAGAAAGCAAACAGTTGCTTAGGCAAAAATATGTTTCAGGTGAATGCACACCAAGGCAACAGAGAAGCAACATGGAGGAACCAGAATTACCTTTCCCATTGTTTACTTATTCCCAAGTCTAATTCCCTTCATAGGCTATATCACCAATTCCTACAACGGCTCTTGTTTTATGCTGTTGGCCTCTGCCTTCCTATATCCCCTTCCTTCTTAATTTTAACATGTTTAGGAAAAGCAAATCGCCCTAAAGAAATTCCATGGGGAAAGTCCTGATGCAGCTATGCAGTGCATAAAGAGGAGCTTGTTTGCTCAGCTTATTGATGAGTAGAAACTTTGCCAAGCTGTAAAGAGCAGGACTGTTACTACTTGATTACGGACAGCTGCTTCACACTGTTACAAAGGGCAATTTTGCTACGTGTTTGAATTTTGGCTGGTTTTTTCATAACTATTGTGTAAGTGCTTGTGAAAACCTCCAAAGCAACAGCTTAACAAATACAATTTACCATCCTTCTTGTCCTATGGGAGTCATTGTTATGTTATCCTTACAGGTGTTTTCCTTATAGCAGCCTTAGTGTGTAAAGTGGGGATTGGTGGCTCCACTGCATCATTTTCATTCTCCTTTTACTTGTACTGTGATGTCAAGATTGTTCTGCTTTTCCTGCGTTCTCTGATCTAACTTTCACTGCTAATAAGAGTCTTTCCACTCAATTCCTAGTGTATCATAGAGGGATTTATTTTCAAAGGTGCCCAATTTCCTGTTGCCTGTTCTAGTGGATCTTCCTAGAAATCACTGTGATCAGATAGCACACTGTGACTTTGTTCCCCTATCAAATTTCCTTGGCATTAGAAAAGAGTGATGGAGTGCCAACATAAGCAAAAGTAAATGGACAATTTCTGAGCTGGTGTCATCAAACAAGTTTATTCCCCCACACTAAATTCTTACAGAAGTTGAATTTCTAAGACACGGGATTTCTGCTACAAACTGAGCAAACTTTGATCTCCATTATTTCATCTGAAAGTGGCAGAAACATGAATTTTTGCAGGCCTCACATATGAGAGACATAGGACTCAGTGGAAGTGTAAAAGAGGAGACCACGAAATCAAAAGGAAAAGGAAAGGAGGAGAGGCGATCCGTTGCAAGAACAGCTGGAGAAAGAAAAACCCTACAACTGCTGTGCTGGCTGCCTCCATGGCTCTCCTCAGAGTCCATGCAGGTGCTGGCTCTGCTGGTGGGTTGTGACCTGCTGGCTGATGGCACGAGCGATGAATTACGGGCTGCAGCTGGCGCTGGCCAGTGACCTCCAGGTGGGAAGCCTGCCCAAGTCAGGGGTCCTTCAGCGGCCTCAGAATGCAGTGCAGATGCACGTGGCATGAGGAGATGGATGAAATATATCTCACCAGAGGTGTGAGGTATGCTGCGTTCCCACGCGCAGACAGCGCCGCTCTGTTTGTCTCTGGGTTGGATACGGCACTTCCCTTCAGCAGGTTTGTAAAGCACAACAGGAAGGAGGTCAGTACTGTTCCTTATATTTTGCAGACTGAGAAAATGGGGCACAGGTGAACTAAATTACTGAGAACACCCAGGAAATGTCTGGCAAGTCCAGGAGTGGGAGCCAGTTCTACTCTGGTAGAACATGTGGCTTTGTTACAAGAGTATCCATTCTGGCCTGTCATATATAAAAACAGACATTTTACAAGCAACCCTTCCTAACATGATTTTTTTTTTCTATTATTATTCCTCTTAAAATAATCCTGCCATTAAAAAACACAAGTGAATTCACAGGCATAAAACGCCATTTAAATAATATTATATTGACAGAACCTGACACAAAGCCTGGAAATTCAGAGTTATGGTTGGCATTCCCTGCTGAATTTGAGTCACTGTGTCTTTTATTTTCCACATGAGCATTAGTGTCAGTCTTAAGTGTGGATTTCCTGACTCTTTCAGCCTGTGTCATAACCTTCACTTTATTTAAACACAGAATTTTTTCCTGCAAGCATCTACTGAATAGGTCGCCAGAATTACAGTGTCATTTTACTACTTCTAAGATAGGACCTGGCAAATAAACTAAGAAACAACATAAATCTTGATCCAAAGGCCTAATCAAACCCAGTCCCAATTTTTCTGACTTTACAAAGAAAAAAAAAAAACGATGGCTGTGGGTTTCTTTAAAAATAAAAAATAGCATATTTTGTCTTTTTCTGTCCAGGACAAGAAGGAGAAATTAAAACACTAAGTCTTCTCCTATTGCCTTGCTCTGCTGTTGCAAAGGCAGGGAAGGCAGACAGTTCAGCCATGGCCATACATCTAGGCAAATGCTGTTTATCAGGAGAACTGCCAGGACTGCCATCAGTGCACTGAATTTTTGGCTATGGTGAACCAGTTGGGTCACTGCAGTTCCTAGTGCATGCAGAAGGGAGATGTAGAGTCAAGACGAGCAGTGGAGTAATTTGCATGGGGGAGGAACGTGTATTTTTCTGTCAGCATGCCATGTTCTCCCTGCTACTCGACAGACACATATCCAGAAGTGATGTCACACGGCATCATTTGGCACGTGCCTGGGTGATGTGCTGGGTCCATCTATGCAAGCAGGCCTGTCTCATGAGCACAGGGCTAAAGGTGCATGGTCAAGCTCACTGTCACGTGTGTCTGATGGAGAAGGGATGAATGACAGTGAGGACAATACCAGCAGAGTATCTGCCTCACAAGTCCTTCAGCTCAATCTCTGATGGACCTGGAGAAGAAGGCCAGGCTGCAGGTTGGATATTTGGTCCTGCAAAGACAAATCTGAGTTCATTAATAGAAATTATCTGCTCACCAGCCCTATGACAGAGCACCAGTATCATCTGTACTGTTTTCTTTTTAAATCTCCCTCATGCCAAATCCCTTAATTTGGAGATTTGTTATATATTCTACCAATTAAAAGTACACCTGTGCTGGGGCTGCTCACCTGCACCTGTACAAGACTGAAGGCATCAACAGAGCTTTGCTACTTAGAACTCAACTGAGCCCTGGCCCAAATCTGCACGGACCCAGCACACAAAATTCCCTCTATGTGCTAGCCAATAATCTGGTGCTATTCCAGTTTATCAGAATTTTTCTTGTTGCCTAATTCCCAGCTTCTGGAAAACATGGCTCTAGTAAGTAACTCAGTGGAAGAAAACCGGGAAGATTCTAACTTTATTTGTCTCAGACATAGCCTGGTATTTTAAAATAAAATACTAGATAAAAACTATTTCTATCACTTACACAATTTCTAAAGCCTGTCTGAGAAACTACAGGAGAGGGTCCATTTCATTCTCTTTAAGATAGAAAATAAGACAAGTCCTTATCACATATTTTACATAGAAGTTGACTATATACTGTGGCTCATTTAAAGCTTGATAGTGAAGTTGCAAAATTGAGATCAAAGCAGTTTTCAAAAACATAATCTCCTTCTTTTAAGTAGAATCTGTAGATTATGCAGCGTTTCCTGGGTACGCATAAACAACCAGCTTCATGAAACCTCATCATTTAGTAGTCTTGAGACAATGGTACATTCTTACAAAACTTGTCTGTGACAACTCGTTATTATAGCAGAAAACTAAACTAACACGTCCTTAGGCCTGATCACTGAAAGGTCTGTTCTCAGTTTAGGATCACATTCTGCCTAACACATAGAGAAAAAAAAACTTCTGTAAGGCCAACGAGAAGAACACATCCCCGGCTAAGGACAGTATAGACTTGGACTTCCACATGTCTTCAACACCTCCCATTAGGCCCATTTGTGGGTCTATTGATATGATCCAAAACTCAAAGAGGCCAAACACTTTGTGTCTCTGTTGTTCTGGCACTAGAGCTCTCCCTGTGGTTTGCAGCCACACTTTTCCCCAGTGCCAGAAATGTGCAGCGCAGAGCTGGCCCAGCACCGCTGACAACTGTGAGAGGTTTGAGGGAATGAGCAGCCAAAGCCAGAACCATGCATGAAGCTCACTTTTGCAAGATCTCAAGACTTTCTTCTGGACCAAGCCAGGGATCTCAGTGCCTAACTCCCATTATTTAGAGAGAAGGCAAGCATCTGATTTCCCTGTGGGTACAACCTCTTCTCCAGGACAGCTAACATAGGATTTATCAACTTCCCATCAATGTCAACACTTAAGCACAACTGTGGAAAGTCTTTTCTTCTGCTGTGTCCTTCTTTTCTTTTTAATAAGAATAAACAACTAAAAAGGGATATGATTAATGACAATCCTGTCATTTCCAGGATTGCTTTTGCAGTATCAATATATAACTATATATAACTATATAATCAAGCAGAACACTGAACTCCTTACGCTGAGGTCTCAAAGATGGAGCAAGGAGAGGAAAAAAAAATAAAGCTCATCTCATTTTCCCACTGGAACAATGCAGAGACCTGCATGAGCACAGCTGTGGGTTCCATTTGAACACAGCAGGAACAAGCAGGGGGATTGTGGCAGGAGCCAGCCCGACCTCCTCACCTTGAAACATCATATTTGGGGTCAGTCAGCTGTACAGGATGGGGAGCCACCATCTGAGAAGCAGATAACACCTGCCAGTTGTCAAACCACCTGTGGGAGTGGATGGGAATGAAGTCCAGCAGTGCAGCCCCAAACCCAGTGCCAGGTCCCAAGCACCCACACAGCTGGAGAGCTCTCATCCCACATCAAGAGACCCATTGGTATCCAGTCATGGAGACTCCAAGCCATAGGCTCTCATCTGGGAAAAGAAAAAGCGTCAGAAGGTTTTTAAACTGAAGAACAGCCTTTTCCTCAAAATGTAACATTGCAAAATCCAGTTTCATGCTTTTGCGATTAGTAACTGAATTGCAGTGCTTGTTCCTAAAATTACATCGGAAAGACTTCAGGACACCATGTATAAACATGCGTATTAGAACATAGAGGCTGTTCCCAAAAAGGTAAAAAAAAAAAAAAAATCCATTTTTTCTCAAATCCAGAAACTTTGACATCACATGTATGCATAAGAGATTAAGTGAAATGCCAAAAGTAACAGTTTCAATTGGATTTCATTACTCTGTGATGAGGTTGTCCTCTGTTATTTTTGGTATAGCTCTTAATGAGCTGAGCAACTATGCCAGTCTAATAAAGATTTGCTAAAGGTCTTTCTTCAATTTATAAAATATAGTTTTAAATAAATCACAATTTATTCTGACTAAGGAGTAACATAAAAGACTCGGTTACAGAGCAGAAGTTTCCTTTTGTGTTCATGTTCACAAGAGGGTTATGTTGGTGATCTCCCTAGCATTCCCATTCTTCCCCCCCCCTTTTTTTTTTTCCTCTGGATTTCCATCAAGCATGAACTCTTCTTTTAATGGTCTGGAACTAGAAGTTTCATGGGGTGGAGTTGAAAAAGTGGGAGAGAGGAAAAATAATTTCACACTTAATACCTGATAGGGTGGGTCATTTTTGCAGAATGGAATATAATTTTTATAATTTCTTCACTGAATAAAATGTGTTTGTCCCATGTTCTTTACACCTCATTCAGACATGAATGTCTCCTTTATTCACATACTCTGAAGAAAGATGTCTTCACTTTGGAAAAGACTATGGTTAGGCAAATAAGAAGGAGATTCTCTGAGTACAAAATTGCTTAACAAAAATGGCATATTTCATAACAGAAACGAAAAGTCAAAAATGTCCATGTCTCTGCATGAATTCTTTGTCTAAATGAGTGCCACATGTCACGGCTTCTCATGGAGAGAGGGGAATTTTTCTTTCTGAATCTCACATATGGTACACAGTCTAAATCAGATGGAGATAAAAATGCAAGCAAACTATGCACAGTTTTGTCATGTGGACTCAGGATAATAATGCTGCCTGTTTATCAGAAAAAGTAATTAAAAGGAAAAAAGCAGAAAAATCCCAGTTTAAGGGAACTAGGCCCACTCTTTCCAGTGGGATTACCAGTGGTAAAAACTAATCTCGTTAAAGCATCATTTAATTTCCCCTTCTAATGCTTTTCCTCATGCTGCAATGGATAGACACTGTGAGACTTGAAAATCTATAAAGAGTTTGTGTTCAATACTTCAGAAATCTCATCATTCTCAAGGTTCTGGTAGGCTTTTTGATGCAATGAGGCTACTCTGCAACTGGAGCCATGAGTGCAAGGCCTCAAGCATAAAAGACAGCAAGATTAGGTCCCAAGTATCCCTGCCTACCTGAACAGATTCTTGACAGAGTCCTGTGTTCTCAATGGGCCTAAATTCCTTTTTTAAAATAAAGAATGTTAATAAAGGGGAAAAATGTGGTGGGGGTTGGTTGGTTTGTTTGTTTGTTTGTTTGTTTGTTTGTTTGTTTTATCAGTGTCAGCAAGACTATATAAGTGCAAATTACCTTAATATACTTGTAAGCAATGACATTAACATATATCTTCTTAAATTCATTATGATAAGCCTTCAGAGCAAACCATACCAAAAAAGAAAATCCCAAACAACAACAAAACTTCTAGAATAATTACTTCTTGTTTAATAAATTACCTTTTTCTACTTACCCTGCCTTTCAGTCTTCCAGGAATAGCCTGGCATATACTCGGGCATCTGTTATAAATGGAGATTAATAAAGCTTATGTTTTAAAGAAATTTAATAAAGTACAGAAAAAATTAAACCAGAATTAGCACAACAAAAAGCCTATTAATAGTGCTACACCAGGGCCCTCTTAAAGGCACATAGCTTTAGTGTATTCCAAGTGTCATCTTGCACAGTACCTTAAACAGAATGTGAACTGAGAAGGTTCCACAATGTGTCTGGTTTTCAGTAAACCAGTCGTTAACTTTTGGGTAAGTTTTCACTGAAATTGTCAATTGATCATGCTCCAAATTTGATTTCTAGAGCAATTTATTCTCTTATTAGATGTGTATTTTGGGGCACACAATACACACCGGGTTTTGTTTGATCTACCATTATGGAGTCAGTTAGTGGGTTTAATTATTCTAATAATAACCTTCAGTTAGGAAATGTGTCTGCCCCAGTGCTACTTATACCCCCTTGGAGCACCCAAAATAATCCCTTTTACCATGAAAATGCAATATTACTTTCAAGTTAATAATTCTTTTTATTTTGGGAGTCAAAGAATAGAGTAGGATGTAGGATCATTTTCATGTTCATTTTAATTATCTATTAATATTTAGAGCACTTCACAGAATTTGAGATGAGGAAAAATTACATGTATCAAAATGCTGAGCTCCTTTTTTTGCATTTTCAAGAAGATGAATACATTTATTACAATTTAATTAAAGCTTAAAACAACAAAGGATAGAAAATAATTTTTTAATACGAGTAATTATTCACAAATGGGAAGAATCATGTGAAAGAAGCAAGGAAATATGTGCATATCATTTACCTAATTTACCAACTCCAGCAAAAAAGGACCTCATGTGTAGCCATAGCAGTGTTAAGTTAGCTGGCTATTTACAGGTAGGTATCTGGGGCTAACCCACAAAGGGATGTAGGTATGGTGACTCTCCCTTTTGCAAACTAAGGCAAGCATTAAACCCACTGTACTGACAAGTCTCAGTCAGCTGCCTTACATCCCTCCCTCCACCATCAGGAAAACAAGCAGTATGGAGTGAGGTTCACAGGTCAGCAACAGGGACACACATGGACACAACATAGGTGAAGAAAGAATGGAGCATGTCTCCCATCCTGCCTCTCTCCTCAACCTAAAAACACTGAACTAGAGACCTTTGAGAAACTGGCCCCTGATACCTTGCACTAGGCACATATGATTTCTGTCTGTGTGTTCATCTCCTGGTTTGGACTGAGATAGAGTCAATTTTATTCTTGGTAGCTGGTACAGTGCTGCACTTTTTGATTTCAGGTTGAGAATAATGTTAATAACACACTGATGTTTTGGTTGTTGCTAAGCAGTGCTTACTCTAAGTCAAGGATTTTCGAGTTTCCCATGCCCTGCCAGCGAGCAGGTGCACAAGAAGCCAGGAGGGAGCACAGCCAGGACAGCTGACCTGAACTGGCCAAAGGGACATTCCATACCATGGAGCATCATGTTCAGTGTATGAACTGGGGGGTGTTGGCTGGGGCAGGGGGGTGATCTGTGGTTGGGGACGGGCTGAGCATCAGTCAGCAGGTGGTGAGTAACTGCTTTTTATGAGTCTTACTAATTTTTTTTTTTTCAATTCTCCACCCTATCCACAGAGAAGGGGCAGGGAGTGAACAAGTGGCTGTGTGGTACTTAGTTGCTAGCTGGCTTTAAACCACAACAGTGCACAACAGACTTATGATTGCTCTTGAATCACAGCTGGAAGAAACACCAGCATACCCCATTTTACATTCAAGAATCTAAGAAGCAAGCTCTCTTCTTGTGTGCTAAGATACATCCTAAATTGAAGCATGATGTTCTTCACACCTCTTGAAGCTGGGACACAGAACAGTCCAGCATAAGAAATACGTAAGCGTTAGTGAGAAAGAAAAAGCAAGTCAATGCATTGCTTGTGGCTTGAGGGGAAGGGCAGTCTTGCTGGAAGAGGAAAGATGTGGATGATGCCCAGAGAAACTTACATAATACAAATTTCTATCCTGTTAGATTTGCATACACAGAAAATACATACCTACCTCTTCAACTTCACCTCTCCCCTTGGAGCCTCTTCTCGACTCTCTTTTGAACTTTGGGGATTTTTCCACTCTCTGATATCTCATGCTTTTAGTGTCCTTCCCTCAGCCTCTCTGGACTTCATTCCCTATCCCTCTCATTGTTGTTACTGTTCAAATGAAACAGACAAGTCACTTCTCCTGGTTGTCCCTTCCTTTCTTTCTTCTTCTCCCACAGTCCCTTTGCCTGAAGCGGAATACCCAGCTCAGTCACACTGCAACCCAGCTCTTTACAACACTACAGCACACAACTATGGACCAACTGTGAGCTATTAGATAGTGTATGCTAAATTCTTTGGCTCTTTAGGGTCGAACTTTTATTGAAATAACACATTCAGCAAAAACACTAATACTTGAAATCATTTGTGCCAGGAAACGAAAGACCATGTTCCGCCGTGATTTCTTCTTTCAACAAATAAAATTACAGCATGATAAGAAATAGGCTAAAGAGATGTCAAAAGGCTATTTGAAATGGTATCATAAAAACTCTTCTCAGCACAAGATAGAATCAATTCCAGTTCAGCAAATCCTGATGTTTAAACGTCTTCAGTATAGCAATACTGCAGCCTTCCTCAACGATATCTTTAAGACTTCAGTTGTCTTTACAGCTGGGAAGTTATTCTGAATACATTCTGTAAATCACTCTTAATTAATCAGTGATTTAATCACTTTAAATCACTTAAATGTACAGTTTATCCTTTTCCCTTCTTTCTACCTTTTACATGTTTCAATACTGTCATTGTACTCCCAAGTCTCATGTTCAAGATAAACTCAGTTTTTCCAGTCTTTCCCATATCTCAGACTTCCTAGCCTACTCTGGATCCTTCTCAACTTTTTTAAATCTTTCTTGGTATCCCGTACCCAAAATAGCCACAAATCTCCAGTTGAGGCTTTAAGAAAAGAAAGATGGAGTGGAAGAATTACTTCAAATAGGCCCACCAAAATAAACATGACTCATTTAACATTAAGTGTGGGTCTTGGTGAGTGAGGTGGCACAATCAAAGTAACATTTCCAAAAGCTCAACTCCATATTTTTCAACAATGGTAGAATATTCAGCACTTTTTGAAAAGCAGAGCCTTCAAATGCATGTGAGCAGCATCATGTAGAACCAAACTGTCATTTGCTATGAATATCCCTGAGTAAGGAATGGCCAAGGGCTGATGTCAGCTCTTATATCTGATACTACTCATCACTGAATGCACTCCTATAATTTTTAGTTGGAGGATGAATTGAAGTCTTGATTCTGCAAAAGACTGTATACACCATCTAAGCCATATTTCTGTGTAGTATTATGGGGTCCTCTACAACTGGGTTATTTGCTGTTTGTACAAAACCAGATAACTTTATAAAGGTAGGAGAGAAGACAGCAAAAATTTGGGGGTTCCCAGAAGCTATTAAACCTTTTTACTTTGGATATCATTTTAGCCAAAAATAGTTCTCATAGGAAAAAAAAACATTTTCTCTTTGTCTAACACTTTCCAAAATGGAATAAAACCTTTAAATGAGCTAAAAGTTTTTATACCATGGTATTCTACAAGGTTTTAAATTATAGGTTCCTGATTCTTCCATCCCTAAACAGTAGCCAAATATAATAATGTAGGGAATATAATGCCAGTTTAGCAGGTTTGGAAATAATGTTGTTGTGTTTCTTAATACAGAGCACTTTCACATGCTCCCTGCTGTGTGACTTTCAAGAATGGTGATGTGGCACTGTATAGTTGGCAAGGTATACTCCATGACAACGGTTAATTAGTAAATAAATGATCCCAGGTCCATTTCCACTGAGTTCCAGTTGTAATAGCACAGTATGCAGGTTTAAGCTCCAAGCTGACTAATTCTAATAGTTATAAATGAAATGTTGCTTTGCTTTGATATGTATTTTAATTTTCTCCATTGACAAGCAACGGATCCAGGAGCCAGATATAGTTCTGGTCTCCAGCACAGTAACTCTAAACTGTAGGAACAGCTAATGAATGTGTTGGGATGGTAAAACAATGTACAAGAACAGAATAAGATATTTAATCAAAGATCTTCATAAGGAGCCCAGACTCTTCCCGTGCACCATCCTGTATTAAATCTACATGGGAAGGCTCCTGTACCCTGGTTCTAACATCAGGCACAAGAAAAGAGATAACAGTAGCTCACTCAGAGACCACACCATAGGGTCATTTCTAGCAATTTCTAGGAATTAAAGGTTTCCTCTTCAGCTTTGCCTTGAGGCAGAGTAGGAGCACTCAAATGGCAAGTTACAAGTGGGAGGCAATTCAGGAAGTTGCTGCTTCTCAGAAACAGACAAGGAAGATCCCTTACCACAACAGGATGGGAGAATTCCTCAGGCACAATTCACTGGACACTGACACCCTATTTTCATGCTTGCAATGATGGCGAATGTATGCTCTCATCTCATCGAGTGGGCATAAGCTCAGGGAGAAAGGCTCGCCTGACCTTCTGGGATCGCTGCTCTGCTAAGAACTCTCTCCTTCACCTGGGCAAGCCATCAGCATTCACCTCGCCCAGCAGGACCTCTCTGTCCCTCTCTCTCCAAATGCCTCCATTCTCGATGGGAGAACTACCTTGGGTACTATGCTGGTACAAAACTATCTTGGGTACAATGCTGACAACCCTTCTCTTTTATTAACTTAAAGAGCAACATCTTTTGCAATTTATAAATTTAGGAAGTAGCTGTTGGCCTTTTTTAAAATTGTTAAGGACGCTATCTAGGTCAATTGAGTTTCATCATAGAATCTAGGTCAAGATTTTCACATGCTGAGGGAATTCATATGTCTCTTTCCTGTCTCGTTTCTCTGGTCTCTAATTAGGGGGAAATTTATGCTTCAGCTTTAGGATACTTCTGTTGAATTCAGCAGCAGCAAGGATACAAATGCCTTTAAAAAACAGACTTTCGTGTGTTCACTGAACCACTTGTTTGGTCAGATACATATGTTGAACTTTGATACCACTTTCTAAATAAATAGAACTTAATAAGAGGGAGACCAAATTTTCTGCTGCTCTACATCAGCAAACACCAAGAAACTCAATGAAGTTTCACACCCACTGTGAATCTGACAGCAAACACTGAATTTTCTACATGTACAGGTCTGGGGGTTGCCTGAAGAATAAGATCCCCCTACATTCATACACAGAACTTCTGTTGGTGTCAGTGGGAAGCCTGGGATAGTATAAATATTTTACACACATGCTGGTATATCCTGTGTCTGCAGAAAAAAATGTTTGTTTAATTTAGAATAAATGCCTGTAGTGGGTCACATCCTCAACCTGGCTACACTTCTCTGCCAGAACCATGCCACCTTCTGATGCTGAAAGACTGCAAAAGTCTCTGGCGCACAAAGAAGCTCAAGGATATTTTAAGTTTCATAGTATAAAAATCATTGCCATGGAATATTAGAAAATATAGAAGAAAGACAATAACTTAGGCATTCCATAGTCTGCTTAACATGAAATAGAACCTCATGATCATACAGTCACATTCCTATACTTCTCCAAAAAGGCTATTTTTAGGATGGGGGGAAATTTAATACTCAATGAATGTTTTCCATAAAAGAAGATGTAAACGTAGAATAAATCTTATTGTTAGAAGATCACTTAGCTAATCTTCTGGCTCTCACCAGCTACTACTATTCTGAAAAATGTGAAAAATCTACCTGTTGCTATATTTTCTACTATTTATTGCTGTTGAACTTTATAATAACATATAGTGTCAGCATGTTTCCCCCTCTTATACTAAGGTCAGCTGTGCAAATGTGAGGGCTTCTATAAGTACATTTTGTGATTTTTAGTGGGCAATTTCATTGAAAAAGTTTGTCTCATAAGCCACAGTTTGCTGAAAAAATAATTGAAAAAATAGTCTTAGCTAAACTTTTCTGAAGTTCATTGTACCAAAAATCAGACCAGCTACTTCACAAGATCTGTTTGAAATCCCTAGCAGTCAAAATCTCTTTCCCTTGAGATTTCAAATTTTCACTATGCTTTCAAATATATAGTGAAATATATAGTGGGAAATATATAGTGGTACTTTGCTGCATCCCTGCTTCATCTGTGAGAAAAGCAGGTACAAAAAAAGTAAAATAGTAGAACATTGCTAGAGCAGCACTCCCCCACCACACACAGAGGTAACACAGCCCCTCATTTCCCAATCATATAACACCATTCACATACTGTGCTTTATCTCTTACAGACAATCAACATAAGAACTCATGAACAGCATAAAAACAATTTCTTTTACAATTTTATTTCTTCTTAAGACAGACCACTCAGCCTCTGCCTTTCTCCAAAAATGAAATATCTTCCTTAATGTATCACCTTAAATACAGATGAAATAAAATAATATGACCTATGTTTATAATTCAACATACCCTTTTACTCTTTTTCCCTGCAAACCATTGATGAAATTGTTAATGAACTTCCATGGGAACTTCTCAGGCACTAATGATTGCCCATTTCAAGTTATGTCTGATGTAGGTTGTCTATTTCTCATTTGGGCAATACGGAATCACACAATCCAGTCTGGACAACCATACCAGAGAATTTATCCACCTTTCCATTTCACAACGTCATTGATCTACATTGTGTAAGGAGTTCTGCTGAAGTCAGGGAGGAAACCCACTCCCTGGCATCTTCTGCATTGCATCTTTGTAGCATGGCTTTTTTCCCACCAGATGTTGCTTCACCGTTTCAGGACGATCCCGAATTGATCCCACCGTGGCCTAATTCTTAAATTACCCCAGGCACAGTAAAAGTCTAACTTCCAAGGTCCTGATGTAATGGCTGAATTATGGCTAAAACACCAAACTCCTCCTCTGCAGGTACAAATTACTGGCCTCAGAGTGATCTTCTAAAAGTTTAGAATGAATTTCACACACACAGTTAAGAGCACTGAAACATGCTGGCCTCTCTCCACCTCTTGAAAAATGAACCTTCAGAGGTTACTGAACCTCTGAACCTTATTTTATTATTTGTGGCATGAAGGAAGGAAGAGAAATGTGGATAAAACTATGAGAGGCTTTAGTTTCGCAGCCAGAAATGAATTCTCTTTTTCAGTATGCAGGGCATCTTGACAGTACCCTGTGAGTATATACACCTATTTAAGAGCAAAACATCATTCAGAATGGAATAAATAGATCCATTAGCAAGTCCTCATCACATCAGCCTTTGGGATCTGCTCAGGCTCTCTGAAAATTGCCTGTGTCCAGGGACCATCTGCTCATGGTTGGCCCTGGCAGTGGCGGGCAAGTAGGGAGGATCCAGGAAGAGCCATTACTCCCAGTTTGTGGGGTTTGTGGGTGGGCTTTTTTTTAACTCCCCATTACAGTCACAGTTCCAGCACACTGCGACTGCAGAGACACGGCTTCTGCAGAGACACACAGGAGGGACAAGGCACCCCTGGAGATGTGCCTGGCACCAGCTAGGCAAGCCCAGCACATGCACCAGTTGCAGGCAGCCCAGAAAGTCCCTGTGGCAGGGTGGCACCATGGCAAAGTTTCCCTGGGCTGCACAGAGGGTGATGACACTGAGAAGGAGGCTGCCAGGGCAAAAACAAGGAGGTTTGGTTCCTTTTATTGCCAGTCCCAAGGGAATTGCCCTGGGCTCCTGCCTCCTTCCTCCCCCAACACCATTTTGGCAGCCCCCCCCGTGCTGTCAGGCACAAGCAAACTTTCCATTAGTCAGAGGAAAAGCATCCAGAAGTACTTGCTATGGATTTATTCAGTATAGCTTTGACCATATTTTGAAATGTGAGATCAATGGCACTGTATATATATCGTTATTTTTTTATACGGAACAAATTAATTTTCACACTTGGCATGCAATTAAACACCCGAGTCATGAAGAAGCAGTTTCTAAAGGCCAGCACATTTTATGCTGGGAGAGCACTGCATAGCTACCCCCTAATAAGATGTAATATAGACCACAGCAAGGCATGTGGTCTAAAGGCCAGCACATTTTATGCTGGGAGAGCACTGCATAGCTACCCCCTAATAAGATGTAATATAGACCACAGCAAGGCATGTGGTAGTTTGATTAAAGTGAACACCGTGGCCAATAAACAAAATGCTTAAAACTGTAAATATTACCTAAGCTAAGAATACAGGGGAAAAAAAGAAACGCAGAAAACAGATCTGACAAGTCCTTGAACAATGTTTCAGCTTCTCATGGCTTGAAATAATTTTCTCATGTTGGGACTGTTGTTTGCTCTGAAGTGATTCTTATGTGAGGGCAAATTCACTGTAACCTTTCCCACACGCCTGCTCCGCAGCATGTACATGGCTTAAAGAGAAACTTCCACCCTCTGGAAAGCTCACCAGCACACGACCATTAACTGCAGATTTCCTTCACCTTCTTCCTGCATCTTTTCATTTGTCCCCTCAGAGGTGCTAATTACCTGCACTAGTCGTGTCCAAAAGCAAGCTGCCTTCTCTTGCAAACTGATTGTGTCTCCACAGCTGGTCTTCCACAGATAACCGCAGGAACGGGCTGCATTTCACCCATAGGGATGCACTGACATAGTGAGACAGATCTTGCTTCCCTGCTCTTGTTCCACCTAGCTAGACATGAGCCAGATGCATCCCAAAAGTCATATGGCTCTGTAAGCCCAGGATTGAGCCAGGACAAGCCTGCCATGTGGCCTCTGCCATTCCTGACCAGCAGGTACCTCTGCTGCTGTGCCTGGAGCACAGCAAAGCAAATCCACACCTTCTATGCCTAACATGGCCTAAGCATATGTAGAAGGGATTTCTCAAGATCCTGACCTACAAGGGGCACTGGAGCTGCATGGTCTGTTAACCTGTTGGAGTCCATTCCCCTGGGAGTGCTCAGCCTGTCCCCTGCATTGAGGTTCACCAGGGATCAGTTGTGCCCTGTTCATTCACTCACCCCTTTACACTCTGGGACAACAGCCCACCACAGAGGCAGACAGAAGTTATATTACCCCACAAAGTTGTTTAACTTCACTTTTGCATAAAGTGTGCAAGGTTCTGTTCATCCTCACCCTAAGGACTCCCACTTCAGGCTGAGACAATCTGGCAGTGTGGTCTGGATGCTCCAGGGCTTAAGGATATCTTCTGAAATAGCTTTCTTCTATTCTGAATCTATTCTCCCCAACAATCAGATTTTTTCATCCCCGTCCTCATTCTCCCTCCCCCTGCACCTAAAGCAGCTCTTTCCTTCTGGCTTCCAAGAGCTCCCCTTTCCAAGCTATATTTTATCAGGGCAGTCTCAGTTTTGGCACATTTTCTTTTGGGCTCAGCTGGCTGATGTCTTCCCATCCCATGCATTCCTCAGGTCAAAGGTATACCCCAAAACGTACTCACTCCCTCTGACCCAAGGGAAGCAATGGAAATTGTCAGATTTGAGGACAGCAGCTGGATCAGTGAAGGCAGCCAAGACTGTAGAGTCCACATGATTAATTTCAGGGAGGTACTTATTGAAATCACGTTAGCTTAAAAAAAAAAAGGCAGGAGAGGAGTTCAAGATTTGGGCCTAGTTCCATTGCAGTTGCTATTTTTATTGAAGTAGTTCGCCCATCCCTGGTGGATTTGTGTTATCACAATCATTTCTATGCTGGCAACAGCCTGCAATGTCAGAAGCACAGAAGTATGATTTCACTGCAGCACTAAGCCAGGGGAGAATCTGAATCATGAAGGAACAAGCTCTGATGGGAACACGAATAGTTTAAGGACCCAAAAATACAGTTTTGGGGTGAACTAATTTCTTTTTCCTGAAATGTTCCTTCTCCCCACTTCCATTCCACTTCTAGTATCACATGCCAAGCCAACCTCTTTTGTGCTTTAGTCTTGGAAGAGGGGGCTGAGGGTGAATTGCTCTGGGGATAACAAAACATGTAGCAGAAAGGGATTAAATTTTACTCTCAGTATTCACACAACTGCACTGTAATCTTTTCATTATAAGGAGTGAAATAATGTAATAGAATCTAACACTATATAGCCAAGATTCCTGCTGCAGAATCTCACCTATGGTGTTTTACCCCTGAGAAATAAATAGCAAACCTTCCCTAAATTAATTTATGCTTAAGGAGCATGGATGAAAGCAGTACAAGGCAGTAGAAAACCTATGGAAAATGTGTGTCTCCTGCAATCAGTTTTCCTAGAAGGAGGATCTCCTGAGGCAGCAGAAGCAAAATTGGAAGTCTTGGGTATTGCTGCAAATAAGGATTTTATTTCAGCATTCAAGAAATTGGTTTTCACTAAAGGAAACATAACTCCTATGTAACCTGACAATGATGATGTATAAATTATCTGTGCCCCATAGACCATTTAAAAAACAAGACCTGACTTCTTTTGGTTGATTTCACTTTTTCTGGTGCTGCAAACACAAGTGTCAACTTACATGAAGCGGAAAAGGTGTTTCATGGTCAGGAAACATGTCCTTTTTAGTGCACAGGGAATGCAACTCTCAGACAGAAATAGTCCACCAAAAACAAAAAAGAAACTTCATGATTTATTATTCTGATTTACAAGCATGACAACTGTTACCTTTTGTAAAAAATATCACCAGTACATCTTTGCAGAAACCCATAAACGCTAAAGAACAAAAAGAAAGGTTTAGCTGTCTCACAACAGCAAAGTAAAATAAAGAGCCAATTCCCCATAAAGTCATATTTGCTTCTGAAACTCTGTAGGTAAGTTCTGTGCTCACATTAAATCTGAGTGACCTTCTTACCACAGCCAACCTCAGCATAGCTCCTCTCTGTTATGTGTCGTGACACAAACTACCAGGTCCTGCCACTAGACCACAGAAGAAGTTTTAACCAGTGTGGTGCTTAAAGCAGCAATGGCAGACAGCAACTCAGAGCAGAAAAAGCCCTTGCACCAGGGCCTTCACAAGCAGAGCACAGCTTAACCTAAGAGGTAAGAGGGATGTCTCTAAACTAATGCAAACTGCAAAATATCAGGACGTCCTACAGTACAGCATCAAACAGCTCAAGGACTTCCACAGGCAGCTGTCAGGAATACTCAGCATGAAAAGCCTTGAGTCAGAGGGCTGAAGCAGTTGAATTCCTTCTAGGTCTACTTTTCTAATGTTTTTCTTCCATAGGATACATGGATATTTTTTACCACTGCTAAATGTATGTCACAGAGTCAAGGTATGTACTGCAGAGTGGGGTGGGTTTTTTGTGTCAATATCTTTAGAATTATGAAATAGTGCTATTAAAGACAAATATACACTTTAAATGCTATATGTACCATCAATACCTTGGGGTACTGAAGAAATTTATCTTGAAATAATGAAAAGGTGACGGATTGATCTGTGTCTCAGAAAACAAGTTGGGACGCTGTTTAGTTTGCAGACTTAGGATTTATTATTTGTCTGTATCATACAAGCAATAAGCAAGAGACAATAAAACAACAAAATCTATGCAAAGCTAGATCAGGGACAAAACAAAAAATGAAACATAACAATTCCCACAGAAAGGGAATATAAATGACAACAAAAAACCCAGTTTTGATTTCTTGACAGTTGCCATTCACTGTGTAAAGGAATGTAACACAATCATGAACAAAGCAGTAAAACAGATACATGCACCACAAGTTTTCATTCACAACATTCACAGATCTCTTCTAAAATAACAGCAAATGTAACTTGACAGAGTCATATGTCTCCAATACTGTGCAAAAAGCAAAACGTTTTTGTAGATGAAATAGAAATACAGTGGTCCTGCCAAAAATTTGGGGTACACAATGTAAACCTTCATGCCCAGAATGGACATTCACTTCACTTCATTGAGATCTACTCCATTTCATGACTTAGTGTTAAGTGCTATCAAAGCAGCTGCAGAGTACAAAACTATGCTGATGTACCAGACAAACTGTAGTGTCCAAAAGAGATGGAAGAAACTTTTTTTTAAATATAGGTTGCATTTGCATTACATCAACAGTAGTCACTCATCAAATCCCAGATAATATTGTTTGGGAACATGTCAGAGCTACTACAATAATACAAACATTTAGGCCGCATTGGGAATACACTAAACACACACTAAACCATTCTGAGTACAAAAACAATGTGGGCAGTTTTCTGGCTTTATCAAAACTAACATGAAAATATGGAATTGAACAACAACAAAAAGCAGCAACAAATCTGGTTTAACAACTGCACACCAAATATGTTAATAATCTAAAATCATTGAGTACATTAACCCCTCCACTGCTTTCTGAATGTTTCCTGTTACATAATGGTGAATTCTCCTACAAGAGTCATCTACAGAACATGCTTACAAAGCCATTCCCAGAGAAGTGCACAAGTACAGCCTGACTTGCAAACATCAAGGCAAGTTAATAACAGAGTAATGGAGGAGGTGCAAAAAGTTCTCGTCTTTTATGATCTGCCATGTCTTTTTATTCAAATTATATTTCATATGTATGTGGCAGGAAGAACGTAGGTGGCTTTGTTGACCCTGGCTGATCTGAGGACCCAGGTGTTTCTGATAATAGCAGAATACTTTTGTCCTCATAGCATGTCATATCTCTCACTTCAGTGTCTGGTTTCTCACTAAACATTTGCCTTGCAATCTATCCCAGGGACACAGAGCATTGGGATCCCTCATGACAGCAGCTGTAAACGTGCAGAGGATTAGTTCTGGGTGCAACTTCCCCAAACTCTGCTGTCCTCCATCCTCTTAAAGAAAAATCAAAGACCAATGGCTTTTTGAGAGGCATTAGCCTTCCTTGATATATTCAGCCATAGGGAGATAAAAACAAGTTTCTCACTGCAATGATAACAGGAATCAGAACAGCTGAGATCTCTTTGAGGCGACAACTTGTCTTTAACACAAAATTAGCTCAAGGACTTTAAAAAGGCTATGAGAGAGAACAAATTTTGAACTGCTTTACTACACTGTTTCTCAAGATGAAGTTACTAATAGTGGTACTATTAGGAGAGAAAGAAGAGAAGAAAAAGGCTGTTTATATTTTTAATAAAGGAAATATCATAAAAATCACATTGACAAGAGGCAGAAAAAAGAAAACACTGGAAATCTTTGTTTCTTTCAGTGAACATATAGTCAAAGATAATCATGGTCCTTTGACTGACTCTTCACTGCACATTGCCTTTGTTATCTCCTCCTGCTCTTGCAAAGGTTTTTCTCTTCCACTTCTCAGCAGCTGTTGCCACAGGCAAAATCATCATCTTCTTCATCATTTGCAGGAAATTACAGTGTTAGACATCACTCCATTCACAAATTGTGGCTCCACAATGACTACAACTACGTGAAGCCTGAGCGGCCCAACAGGTTTTAATTTACATCAGGTAACTGGATTTGCACTTGTGCCAATGGGAACAGTACCCAGCCCAGAGAGCCAAGCCATAAACAGGTGGGAAGAAGTTTGGAGAGAGTTCATCACCAGGGATATGAGAAAAGTGCGCGTGAAAAGAGTTTAGTCAGCAGTCAGCTCTATTTTTTTTTTTTTTTTTTTTTTTTTTTTACCACAGCAGGTTTATCCAAGAGCCCTGTAGACTTTAATCTGGGTACATTACACAACCCTGTCTACTACAGCATTAAAAGGCAGGTGTATTCAGAGACGCACACACAGAGATCATCCGCAATCTCTGAATCACAAAGATATTTCTGCTGGCTCTTTGCTCTGCCACCTGTACACTCATCGTTAAGTCAGAGAGCAGACCTGCCGGTCGATTGTACAAGTTCAGAAAATCAAAGCCAGGCAGGCGATGGCGTGGGAGGCTGAGCATGAATTGTTGCAGGGCTCTGACTAACGCTTCGGCAGGGAAGCGCGCAGGAAGCTGTGCAGAGCCAGGAAGGACACTGCCCCGGTGCTTCCTTTCTGCCACTTCAAAAATATCCACTAACAGATCTCTTCTAAAAAAAAAAAAAAAAGTGCTTTGGACACAACCTGACGTTAGCTCTTGGCCTTTGCCTCATATTATCTTAGTGAAAAATAGAAGGAAAGTACTGCAAGTAGTTAATAGCTTCTCTTAAACAGGATGCTGAGGATAATGATTACAAGGCACTCTGTAGAAAAGACTTTGAAACATTCGAGCTCTGGACATGAATATAGTTTGTACAAGTCCTTGTTACTGCTTTGTGAACACAGAACAAAGTGTTTTCTTTCACTTACTCCCTTCCTGGGCACTCTTCATCTACTCTCTCTCCACAGAATGTTTTAAAAGAGAATGTCAAATAACAATGACAACAACAATGAAGCCATACTGGTTACACCATACACAGTTATTCATATTGCCTTTAGTTTTGGAGTTTGCAGGGGTTGTGTTATCGTAAACTCAGGGTCATGATGAAATCTAGGCTTGAGACAGAGCTACCAAAATGATCTCTGACCCTGCGTGAGGCATTTGATCTCCCAGTGCTTCGATTAGTCGTGTCATAAAACGTGGCAGAAAACAGCACCCCAATGAAATACAGATGGTTCCTCAGAGATGAAGCTATCTTCCAAAAATAACAAATGTAAGGGCATACACAAAAAAGGATCTCAGATTTTCTTCCCTCATTTTGGTAGGTGCTTTGCTAAAATACTGCACAGCTTCACATTCATCCTAGTGGTATCAGAATGTTGAGCTTACACACAAAGATGTATCTGATTCACAGCTGAAAAGTGGCCCTGATAAAATTCAGCCTTATTCAGAGTGCCTTCATAAGCCTTACTGACCACTCAACATAAGCCACTGCAAGCAGGACTTACAGCAGCAGGAAGCTTGAACTTAAGAGATGGCAGCTCTGTAATTGCTCTATGTTTTAAAATTGATAGGTTTGACCTTCTACATTTATCTTCTGTGGTCATTAATCTGTTCTGAGGTGAAAGCCAAAGTTGCAGCGTTATGTCCTTTCACTATTCATTTTTAGCTAAAATTCTAATCTTGTACGTTGTTTAATATTCCACACTGAGAGTGGGGTGAAATGGTCCCCAGGAGCTCAACAATCCATGCATAGCAAACCAGGTGCCAGGCATTCATTGTTAAATTAACAAAAGTGCACACCAAATTATATCGTCTTTTAAGGCTGTAAAGGGATTTCACTCCTACCTACCAACTAACTCCAGTAAAAGCCTTAGGATTTTTAAACACTATTCCAGCCACTGTATTCCCTGCAAAATTTCAGACTGAAAACCTCAAAATCCTTCTTCATAAATTCTTGAATCACAGACTCTTTGATCAACACCAACCATACCATTCAAGGATTTTTGTAAATCCTGAGTGCCTTGGGAAATGCAATATACATGTAGCAAAAGGGTTACCTAATGGCCATATGGAATGCAGTTGATTCTTGCCCACTTGCAAGTAACATAGAAATGCCTGTATGAAATGTCTCTGGGGGCCTTGGTGCAAGACAGATGAAAATTCAGGGAATGGGTAGAGCAGAGAACAGAGGAGCCGCTTTGAATGTTGAACTGCCATTCACATCAGTGAGTGTTTGATTCAAAAATGAGGACAGAAATGGATTACCACCTTTTATAAAGAGCAAAGCCTCTGATGTGATTGCATCATAGGTACAATCAGACCTCAGTTGATCCACATTGCACTATCTGCAGGGTTGCACACAGGAGAAATCTAAGTAGAGTTTTTGAACCTAAATAATATACAAAGTCTCAGTGCATGACCTTCATATGTATTTTTCAATCAAAAGCTTTATAAAAGAATGAAGGTTAAAAAAATTTAATGTTGATTAACCAGTTCTGACTGTAATTAAGTATATGAATAGAGAGAAAAATGCAAAATTTTATTAACTGTGGAAGGAATGCTAGATCCTTAACTGCCCAGCAAGTTCATGAAGACAAAGGAGATCAGTTTACAAGGGTTAAGTAAACATAATATTTTATATTACAGCTCAGATGAATCCAATTTCAACAAGACTGTGTAAGGGTCTAAAAATTGGTTTACCAGATTGAACATTTTTATGAACATTAAAACCCATTACATTGCTCTGAAGTATAGCTACCGAACAGCCAGAGCCACATAAAGAAACCAGTTGTTTCTTAGCCCTATGGCTGAATTGCTTCTAACCTCCTTGCTATTCATGGCTGGTGGGTTCCCTGCATTTATTTCTACATGCCTACATGTTGTGCATTTTGTACTCTTTTAGGTTTCCAAGGCCATGTCAAAACAAAATGCATTCCTTTGTGGGTCAGCATAGGAGTAGCCACACTAGACATTAATGTAATAACTCGATGCTTACTGCAAATCTGACAAAAGTAAGCAGTGGTTGTGAAACACGAATTTCTGGTAAGGGAAGGAGGCAGTACATGAACACAGTGCTCTGAAAAGTGCTGCTTTAGCAGGAATTGACCTTGAGGTCTTTTATTTATCTGTAGTATAGACACACACTTACAACCTCCTCATTTTGTTTAGCTAATCACTGACTCTGATGAGGCTGCAAACAAAGCTGCCAATTAGCACTAATTATGATAGCAACATTTCATTCAGAAAAATGAGTCTGAACCACTGAGCTCCCTTGGAAAGGAAAAGTCATTTTAAGCACTTTTCGAAAGACTTCCAGCACCCCATAGAATTAGACCACAGATACTATGTATGTATTCAAACGTGACAGCTCAGGATTGGAGGGAAAATCAGTGTTGGATAATGGAGAAACTCTTATACAGCATGACACAAGCAGAGCGGACCCTTTGTGCTTCCTGTAGCATTCAGAACTGTTCCCCCATCAAACCACAACCACCACTGCAAAACATACCACTCCTGAGGAGCCATGAAATCCAAACAACTCTCACCTTGCAGCTGATCATTTCTGTGCCCCTGGTATTACAAACATTATCAATTGTCTCGGTCTTACTTGGGCCATGCTTGTATTGTGGCCAGTACAAAAAAGCTGAGGCAAGCCACTGGCTCTGGGGGGACCGGGCCAAAGGCTGCCCTGAGGGGATGCACCAGAGGCCAGTCTGTTGAAGGCTGCATCATGGAAAAAATGATCCCAGGCATTTTGAGCTGTAGGGTTTTTTATGGCTGAATTGCAGGGCAGATAAACCTTTAATGCACCTCACAAGGCAGGCACAATAAGGCTCGTGCCTGAAGAAAATCAAGGAAGTGGAAAGATGCGGGTTATGCTGCAGGCTCAGCCACACTGGCTCAGGTCCTGCAGACCCAGCAGCAGCTCTGGCCACGGCTGCCAGGGCCACACCTGGTCCAGCCCACAGGTCTGTTGGGATGCACTCAGAGAAGATCAATGTCACCACTAGCAGTTCCTCACACCAGGAAGGAAACGTGCTTTATTGCACCTGAAACACAGCGCTTGACTTCTTGGGATGTGGAAGTAGCAGATGTGTCAGGTGAGCCAGAAGGGAGCCTCCCTTGGGCAGGCCAGCAGGAATGAATGTCAGGTTTGTCTCAACCCAGCAGGACTCGCCCTTGCAGCTGTTACACTGAAAGGACACATTATGGGAGGTGAATTAACACACTAGCATCTCTATTAGCTACATTAAAACCACCGAGAGCCTGGACAGGATTGCCCACACCATGTGTGCAGAAAGTGAAATGCATGGGTTTGTTTTGTGGCTCTTCCTTGATCTCCTCAAGGCTCCACTGGAACAGGTTGTGGATGGGCAGGCTGTGTACCTGCACGGCAGCAGCAGGGCTGGGAAAGGGTCCAAATCCAGAACGGAGCTAGGGAGTAACCCAGTGACTGAAGGTCTGGTTTTACCAGGAAAAGCACAGCCTTCCCAGTAAAGACAATGATGAGCTGCAATAGGAGTGGGTGGGTAGGGTGGGGCGAGGGAAGGCTTGAGAGAATTGAGCCCAAATGACTCCCACACTCCAGAGAGCTGGAGACTGGCAGCCATCCTTTCTGGAGAGAGGCGTGCTGGGGTGTGTGAGTAGCAGAGAAAGACATTACTGCTCATAAAGGTGGATAGGAGCTGCAATATTTGGACTCCAGTTTTCAATACCACCAAGTACAGAACGTGTATGGGTCTGAGCATGTGGACCTAACAGACCCATCTCAGTTTCCTAAGATTTGTGAAAGCAAACTTTTAGCAATGTAAAACATAGAATATAATTTGGAAAACCTGTGTTGCTGGGGGAGGTAAAGAGGCATGCCTCAGCCTTCATGGAAAAAAAAGCTGTTTTGGCAAGGGCAATAATTAATGAGCTAGCGGTCACTTAAGGTGGGCATAAATATTTGCATCTCAGAAACATTTGCCACCTTCTCCATGCTCCCCTTCACTCAGTCTGCTTTTCCCCTTCTCTGCAGCCTCCTCTCTCACGCGCTCTTTCCCTCCCCTTCTCTCCCTGCCTGCCTGCCTATCATCTTGCTCTAATTGTTTCCAGATTTGTGTGGGAGGTCAGGGCCCGGGAGTGCTGCTTCATGCCAAGTTTATAAACAGAGCAGTGTTTCCAGATGGCCACTGGCTCCAGCCTGGCTAGCAGGTTGATTGGGACCAGAATAACAACAGGTGGAGAACAGACAATGAATTCCTTGACACTTATTTTACTCCCTCTGCTTTTTCCCCCCTTCCCTCCTCCCTGCAGCCACCACGACTACCACCAGCAGACCTTCAAGCTCTTGAATCTGGGCAGGGAGTCAGGACACGGGGGAGGGAGAGCGGAGGAGGAGGAGGAATGATGAAAGAAAGTGCAAGTGACTTCCTCGACCAAATAAAAGGCAAGGCAGGAAAGGGGACACATGCTGCTACTTCCCTGCCAGCCATTACTGCTGCTGCTAATTAGGGTGTCCTTCAAGCCCCTATGGAAAAGACCCTCTGAGGTGAAATAATGGAGAATAAACAAGATATCTTGTACAAATAGGGGAAATTATAAGATTGATTTAACATTGTTCCTTAGGCAACTGCATGCATTCAGCTTGTGTCAAGACAGCCTGGGCCACTAAGGCCGTTGGCAGTGACAACACATCTGCAGTGACTGTCAGCTCTGTACTCTATTTTTCCAGACAGAGCTAGTTTCCCCAAGGCTCCAGTCTGCTAAGCCCACTCCCAAGCTCCTGCCCTTCCCAGTTTCCCTCAGCTCTCCAAATTGATGTCTTCTTCCCACCCTCCACACCAAATTCCCACTTTCCTCATCAGAAGTTGTTTATAGAAATGATGGGGGTAGGGAAAAGAAGTTCTGCAGGGCAGTTGCAGAGGTGCTTTTCTTTCTATTATCTTGCTCTTCCCAGCACATTTGGGAGAGTTATTTGGCACAAATGCATTGATCCGATGATTTGGGCTTAGAGCAGATCAAAATGAGGCCACTGATGACACAAAACTGCAGCAGGTTCTGCTTCAGAAAAGGCATAAATTAAAGCAGAAAATCTTGATGTTGGGCCTGAGGTAACGTGCACACACAGGGTACAGACAACCCTGCCACCATATGCTTGGAAATTCCCAAAACAAAGGCAGAACAAATGGGTCAGGGTCACAGGAGTAATGCTTAACTTTAAGTGTCCAGGCTGCTTCAAGCTGTAGTAAAACTTTTTGGAAGCAATGAACAAAAACGCATCAGGAGGAATTTGCAACAGCACATTCTGGTTCCAATGCCTGTGACTGCTACCTCCCCTGTCCCCAAAGAGAGCAGCAGGATGCAATAGCTGGATGCAGATTCAGCTGTACATTGGGTATGCAAGGGCTGCTCATCCTCCTCCCAGGAATCCAGACAACTGGGAGCTCCACTGCAGACGGAGAAGATGAGGAAAAGGAAGTGAAAGGGATACTAATGAAGGAACATAAGGAGTAAGAGTCAGTCTTCCAGATTAATTCATTTTATATCACTGAACTACAAATGTTCTTATCTCCCTGCCTGGCCCAGTTCTGCACTCCTTAGGGTAAGATAGCAGAACCATTAAGAAGCAAAACTGTAGATGATTAAAAAGTACTATCATCTCCAGTGAATTAATGAATAATTAGACTAAATTATTAAAATTGCTATACATCACCCACTGATAGGCTCAACAAACTTGGTATACACAAGAGAAAGCAAAAGAAGGTAAAATTTTCTCTCTACTTCCCACTTGTGCTTACACTCCAGATGGTTAAATTTTAACTAGGATGAATATCATAGAAACAAACTCATAGAGAAGTATTAGGAGTATAAAATTAAAAGCTGCTGTCTTTAAAAAAATTATTCTTTAAAAATTAAATGGCTGTCGTAAACAGAATATTATCCAAAGCTGGTAATTAACCCAAGAATCCAAAGTGCTTTTTTTATTTTCTATTTGCCGCACTCCTTTATTTGCACACATAATTAGAGAAATTCAAAAAGTGGTGAAAAGGCATACACAATCTCCTCTGTTCAAATTCAGTGTTTAGTAAACGGACTGAACTGCTCACATGTGTAAAACAGACAGAACTTTTCCCATTCATTATTAATAGCATATTTTCTTATTTGTAACCTCATATTCAGATCCTTAATGGTTGACATGTACTCTTGGATTGTCTGTAAAATATCCAAAAAAACATTTTTTACTCAAGTACCAGTGTGGAGGTGAAGTGAAATTTAATAGGACTACAATTTGCTGCTACTCAGAAAGCTCTTATATAAATGGTGTGTGAAAAGCAAGCATGATTTAAAAAGCATTTGCTAATATTTGCAATGCAAAAGATCTCAGATTCTTCCATATGAATACCTGGAAGCAGATTTGGAAGCATTTATGGGTTTTCATGAATGTCAGCAAATTGTTAACAGGTTTTTATTTTCCTGGAGACATTTCATGACTAGTCTTAGCTGTCAAATTTTATACTGTATAAATTCTACATCTACAAATAAACACAAAAACATATTAAGCCAGTTAAAAAATCTTTGCACTTCCAAAGCTTCTTATATCTCAGGATCTCAAAAAAGTTTAAACAAACAGTGTGCCTAATCCTAAGGTTTGGTTTAAATGAGGTCACTCAGCACCTTTTAAGTAGATGCTTAGGATATTTTGCCAGAGTGAAAGATAGATCATTTTATGTCAATAGGATAAGCTCCAACCATTTGGAGGTTCTCCCAGTTTCAAACTGTAAATTCTTTGGGGCAGAGAATGACTTTGACCATATGCTTAGGTGGTAGTATCTCAATTTTACTGGGAATTCTGGGCATAACTGAGATGAAGGTAGGCTAAAAAAGAAAGAGAATAGGAAGTGCCAAAGACGATGCTCACCTAGGCAGGATTTAGTTTGATAAAAAATCACAATTCTTATGTTCTTATGACTTCCAAAATTCTACTCATGCACAAACTTTTCATTTATTTGTAGAGCTTGTTGGGACTGTGGATCCAATCCATTTTCATGTACCATTAATGCTACTCCTTTTGGCACAGGATTGTGTTTTGTACAGCTCAGAAACACTTGGCTATGCCTTTCCCATTGCTGCTCCTGTGTTCTACAGAAATCTGTGTACCGTGTTTTCCACAAAGGAACTCAGTTCATTCCTTGGTTCATAGATGTTTTGCAATATCTGTGTTTCTGCTGAACAGAATTTTCCAACTCTGAAACATCAAATCCAGGATAAGTAAACCCGAGAGTTGACTGTGTACCAAATTCTAAGTTTCTGTAGTGAAGGTATTGAACTGATGTGAAACTATGGATTCTTACATGAATCCTGATTCCCCTTCCAGCAGCTTAGCATTGAATGTGATGACTACAGTCACCTGTGGACCTCTCATTGGAGAGAAGGTAAAATGACATTCATATTTTAAACAGACGAAGGACAGCTTTCAATACGTGGAAAGTCAAAGGCCTTAGAATTACTAGCCTAAGTGATTCTTTTGAGTTTGTTTGCATAATACTGATTTGCAGTGTTGATGTCCACAAGAACACAGCATGGTAAAGAGATGTTCTCGTTTTGGATATGAATCCTTAAGCCTTTTCACACCCAGCCAGCACAGTGGGAAATGCCAGGGAGTCTGGCTTCAGCCACTGGCTCAGATATCAGGTTGAGCTTGAAAGGTCAAGTCCTGGAAATCCGCATTGCAGAAGCTTGATATGTAAATGTAAGCAAAAGGATTCATCTCACCTAACTTCCTAAGTCGTAAAGTTAAACATCTACTGTAGGATGCTTAGATTAAAGGTCCTTCTTCTATAATCATCAGAGACAGACATCTCTACAGGCATCTTCACTGGGAGGATTGCTCACCTGAACACTGTTCACTGTAGAAGGGCTTTGGAAAACTAAGACAGCAAGACATCTTTGCTCAGATGCTAAAATAGATTCTGCTCCAAACATGGCAACAGCTTTCTGGACTTTGCCAAAGATTAATCTCTTCAAACAGACATAGCTATTGAGGTGTACTGGTGCAACAGCATTTTCAAATGTGAATATTTTTGAACATTCCTGCTGTGGAGAGATTACATAAATGCTTCCTGAATTATAGCTTATTTAGAAGGGAAGTGCATACCTTAGCTAATATTCCTGAAAAAAAAAAAAATACGGTGACATTTCTCCTCACGTACCTTTTGAAACACCTTAAACCAATATGAAGTAATTTTTCTCTTCAAGAAGTCGGCAGGGTAGCGAAAAGACTTGTGTGGCATAGGTGACAAGTACCATTTCTAAATGCTAGGAAAACCAAGTAAACTATCCACAGTGATAACCCCATTCAGTGACTCTGAAATATTTGTTATGCCAGTCTGAGTCTGAAGTGCTATTCTGAACCCATGATACAGGAAGAGCCATGACTGAAGATGGGACAACATGCAAATATTGTTCATACAAGCTCCACTAAATTCTTAATTAAACTGCAACTCGTATTGTGCAGTTAGAGTCCACTCAGAAATATTCAAATAGCTGGGTGTACTCTCCTGAGAGTTCAGAGATAAAAAGTATGATTTTGTCAGAACACCCCTGCAAAGACTCTGAACGTATGCAGACCCCTCATAAAAGCTTTTTTTTTTCCCAGGAAACGCCTTACAAATCCAACCACAGTAAGAATGAGATAGCTGGTCTGAGTGAGCTTCACTTGATGGTGCCCAGTGGCTGCTACTCTGAAGAGCAGACCACAGCTTTGGGCATTAAACGATCAGATTTCTGGTCTTCTGCTAGCCAGAGTCCAAGTTCCCTGGGCAAGGAGGTACAACACTACCTCAGTGGGACTCCACAGTCCATCCCAGGTGGTCTGAGAGCTACTCAGTAGTGCAGCAAGTCCCACAGATAAGTCAGTCACCTATCCTAATTCATAGGTTTTGAAAAGTGCAGAAATGCTGTAAGCAATTGCATTCAGAGTAACAAATACAGGAGTGATTAATAACATTCTTCTGATATATTTCCTACGTAGGAGCTCAAACAAGTCACCTCAGGCTGCTTTTCTTTTTCTGTTCTTTGCCTCCCTAAAGACTGGGGAGCAAACACAGCAAAGACACTTGACTGAAACATGGAACATCTTAAATGAAACACATGTAATGTCAAGAGCTGCTCCATCACAGGAAAAGGCAAATTAAAGAGACACAAGGAGAGAGATTATAGTTATGAACACTGAACATCAGATGTAGCAAGTACACTAAGTAGAAAAGGTGATAGAGAACTGTGGATTTCAGGGAACCTAACTGATGAAATTTAAATAAAGCATTTGGTCCACAGGAATTTATTGATTATGAAGTCAGAGCAAAAGGAATTCTCTGGCACATCTTCCTTTCATGTTTAATGAGATATTAACTGCAAGATTTTTTTAAAAAAAATACAAGAGGAAAAAAAAATGGTGTTTAGTCACAGAATAACTACATAAATATGAAGAAGATAAAATAATCTGCTTCAACATTTCCATCTGTGTTCATGGACTTGCACTGGACTGCTCTTTTTCTGAAGAATACTATAGTATGTCTAGAACTACTTACCTATCTCCTACTGCCAGCGTTTATAATGATACAAGACTCAGTTCAAGGAGTAAGTTTGTGGCAATAGTCTGCAGTATAGTGTCATAATGTCATATCTAGTATGGATGCAATTTTTTTTTTAATTAACCTCAATTGTTACTTGTAATCCCCTAGTAATTTTCTGATTTAACTGCAAGTAGAGTGGTCTGGTTATAGTGGCATTACACTGACTCTATAATAATTAGCATTATGCTGTTCTACCTTTTGTATAGAACAAATTGCAGCAATGGAGTTCTGCTCTAGAGCTGCTGTGATATCATGGACTGAACAGTGAAGCCCTAAAGTCTGTAAACCATTATAACAGTACTATTTTGTCTAAATCATAGAGCCTAAAAGATCTGATAGATCAACATGTTCATCTGTCTGCCAGAGAACTGCCCATGTTCTGAAACTTCACAACAATTCAAAGAAGAGCAAATAATAGAGATTAATGAGCAAAGAACAGTGTAGTTATTGCAATGGAGTTGGTTTCTGAAACAAAACAAAATTTAGCAGCTAAATAAAGTGGAAGCTATTAGCTGCATCTTTATTACTATGCAAAGGCAAGTAGCAACTGTGTAATTTAACTAGGTCCATTATGCAATCTTTCTAATTCTTTCCTGATCTGCTAAACTAATCTCTGTTTTTTAAGGGGTTTGAAAATGAACTAAATGGATTAAAAATGCAGCTGAAAACCAGGATTATTTAAGGAATGGAGAACAATAGGAAAACATGACAAGGAAAGATCAGCCATTTGACAATGAAGCAACATCCTGAGCCTGAAGCACAATATTATTGAGTAACCATTTGAGAAAATGTTTTATTTCTTCACCCAGGATGCATTCTCTTTCCTCACTGTACTCCACTTCTAGAAGTGGACTTTGGAGGGATGTTAGCTTAGAGAAGTTTAACTTTGGTTTTCCTAGATGGGACCAAGAACTCCATTGGTTATGTAGCTCTCATATATGTCCTACATTTATTGTGTATACTGGATGTTCCAGTTTCATCCCACTTAAATATAGGCAGCTACTCATGGGTTGTAGGACCCCTAAATGCTCTTTACAGGTGGTGGAGAGAGAACTCCAGCAACTAACAATTCAAAGAGCCAAAATACAGATTACCTTCTGCTGATCTCTCATCCTCCACTGATTCCAATGGAAACTTAAAATGGCTATAGTTAACACAGTGGCTAAGTTAGGTGGGAGGATTCTCATCCAACGTAGCTTGTTGTCCTACATTTACAATCCCTTCTCCCTACCAAAAGTGAAGGTTTAAAAGGTTTTCTTTCTACAGTGTTTGTTGTACGTGTTTCAAAAACTGTTCCTACCACAGTTTATCAGGCAGCATGAACAAGGGTATTTATCTGGCTACAATGCTGGTTTCCTCCAAATAATGTCTTGTTATGTAATTACCAGAAAATAAATCTTTGTCTATCCAATAATCATGCTGCAATCCTGCAAGCCTTGAGATTTTTAATTTCCAAAGAGATCATGGTGCCTCATCAGGATGTAAGGAATTTTCATTTTATTTTTTGGTCACATGAACTAAATCATTGCAAGTCACAGGAGCAGTGCTGCACTATCAGTTAATGTAGTGCAGCATTTTAATAACAAAAGCCAGGCACTTTTGAAGATTTGGAAAATATATTGAAAGGCTCTATATTTGAAAGTAACACCTTTTAATTTAGGCATGTAAAACCAGTGTTGCCCTTTTATCTAATTTCCTGCTCCTTTTACTAGTGATTCAGTTACAGCTCCTTTCTGTTAGGATCTGGCAGTTCAGTAGTTCAGTGGACCAAAAAGTAATGAAATATTTTGCAAGTTTTGTCAGAAAACCAATATAGTAGTGCTATTCCTAATGAGGAACATACTCATACTACAACTGGACTTTAGGAAATTAATGCAAAATAACAGGTTCTGCTCTGCCCATTGTCACACTTGCACAATCCTTACTGATTAACCAGAGCCGCACATGCTCACCTAAAGATAAAACTGAGTCCTGTGGTGGGGCTGAATCTACTAAAAAACACCAAAGTTGTTCAAATTCACTTACAGGAATAATTTAGACTCAGAGATTTCAGTCATGCTCTGCATAGAATTAGAGATGGGTCTGGCTTAGAGTCCCAGACAAAACTCATCTTCATTTCAGAGAGGTTCAAAACACAAACCTGGTCCCAAATGAATGAGTTTCTCCCTCACAAAATCAGAGCATCCAAGTCTTCTTGGATCCACTGCTCCACAGCACCCCCTTCTTCCCTCAAAAAAATCTGACAAGGGGATAATTCTTTAGAACATAGAAATTCTTATTTGTATAACTCAATTTAAACCTGATAATGACCACAGTTATTAAATCATCTGGCCTGACAGATGTTAAATCATCATTTGATGATCATGGAAATTCTTTGGAATCTTCCCTTAATCTTGGGTATTTAAAAGCCCTTGAGTTTTATTTGTTGTGTTTCAGGACACCTGACTTGACTGCAATGACTGTGATGACAATTTCACTTGCCATAAATTGTGCTTTTGAAACAATTTTGTGTATAATTTCCTTTGTCTGTCTCTTAACTTCATCTTTGCTCGCTTTTTTTCATAGCCACTACATTACTTAATGCCTGCAATTTTTACTGTTGTGGGTTTTTTCCACTTTTTTCCTCTTTTTTCCTCTACTTCGTTCTTTCGCTGTTCTTAACTTTTGCTTAGTCCAACATTTATTGTGGTTTATTTTTAGGATACATATATATTTGGTGTGGAATTATAATCTGAACATTTATATACTGAGTTTATGTTTTTGTTGGAAAAATAAATGACGACTGTTCTTACTCTTCTGAGAAATGCCAATAACAAATGGCAGGCTCCAGTTCAATGAATCCTCCACTGCTTTAACAAGACAAAACACAGAAAGCAGGCATAGAAAGTACAAGAGGATAATTTTTTTACAGTTTATACTGGGGTCAAAAATATTGCAAATATCGGTGTTTTACTTTCACATCTGTCATAATATGCTGAAATACCATTCAGATGTCAATAACATTTTGCAAAAAACATGAAAAGATCTACTGTAAATAATCACGTTGAAAGGAAATAACACACTTGAAACTGGAAATTCCTTTTTTTACTTCTAGGCAGATTTCTCAGTTTATTTAGATGTTGAAGAGATCTATTGCCTTTTAAAGTACAGTACTAATACCTGGGTTAGTTTAACTGCCCTTTTCCCACACACATATGTTTTTGCAGACTAACACCTACTGATACACTTTTCAAAACCTTAAATCCCTTCCGATTCTCAAAGTGCTCTTCTGTCTTCATTTCTGAATGATGGTCACAAAACATGAAGCGTGCTGGAAGAAATATAATTTCTGAATGCTAGTCCACAGGTTTCACTGCTGTTTGAGCACGTGGGTAGATAAAGTCTTGCTTGCCTAAAAAAAACCCCACACACTTAAGGTTTCTCTAAAAATTGATTATTATTTGCAAAGACCAATTGTCTTTTAAACTTAATATATATGGGTAGCATACATATTAAGGGAAGCATATATTTGAGGGAAGTGTTACAGAATGAATGACTGAGGACAGGCATGGGCACATATTTAAAGTGAGGTACCCATGTGAGCCAAAAGGGCATACCAATACACAGGCACACTGAGGTGACATTATCAGCAAAACTAGGGGAGTTTTTACTCTTGCCTTTGTTACATTAATCCACACTGGTTTTTTTGTCACAATTGGTAATATTTGTTAGATGTAGAACATCCATTATGAACGAGTAATTTCAAAAAGAGATGACTGGGGAAGGGGGATTTGGTTGAGTTTTGGAAAGGGGTTGTTTGTGTACTTGTTTTCTTACAACTGACAAAACTCCAACAGCTATTCTGCAGCAATTTCACAAGAAATATTCATATGGGCAGGAAATCTATTGGCAAGAAATGGCAGATGAAAGACTTATGTACTGCTGAATGAGAGTTTTGCACCTGCACATTGCTTAAGTTGGACCACATGCAGTTAATATAATAACAATAGCATAATCAGTAGGATGCATTGTCATCTACCAAGATTATTTCATTTTGAGACTTCATGGACACTTCTGGCATTACAAGGAGCTAAATCTATTTCAAATGTGCACTAAATGGATGGGGGAAAAAATACACTTAAGCAATTCCTACCAAGATACTATGTTTGAAATTAAGGCTAGAACTGAGTAACTGAGCCCAAACCAATCTACTGGATGTCCAAGGACACCTGTGGGATTACAGGCAGGATTGCCCAGTAAGTAAGGGTCAGAGAAGTACTGCTTCAGACTAATTGACTGGATTCTGCTTGCTTTCTCCTTTATGGAGAAACTTCCTTTCCCCCTCAGGGTCATTAAACTTAGACTAGAATAGAGCTGTTCAAAAAACTCCTATGGAACACTTTTTGGGGTCAGGATTTGGTAATTCATAAAAATACTTCCAATGAATACCAAAACACATCAAAAAAGTTTCAAAACAAGTGTTGTCCCAGTTTTGAAACCTGGAAGGCCTGAGGTCTTTAGTTCAAAGGTAGACTACTTGGTGGGCCATCCTGCAATGACAGGCCATCAATCCTCTACCCTGGCAGTCAAAAGGTTGAGCAACGCTCTGCCAGCCAGATCCCTGCAGGCTTCCAAAAGAACTCAGCTAAAATCCAACTGTCCCTGAAAAACTTTAGATTTCAGTCAACTGCCAAGATCTCTCTTGAAGTTTGCCAAAGAGCTTTGCTTTTGAGACTGGTTCCATCAGCCTTTCCATGTAGACACGTGGAGTTTTTTCCAAATAAATCATTTCACCGCAAAGAAACCATTTTATCCATCTCAGTAATCACCTAGGTTATGCAAAAATGGTGTGCCATCCCTGCATTTCTCCTTGGAGCCATGATGCTGCTCCTGACTTTGGGCACAGAAAGGTTATTACAGACCTTGGGGATGTGCAGTTCAGTCTTTCCATGCTGACCAACACCTCTCCCACGCAGAGTCCCCTCCGTACGGAGTTGCACTTCAGGCAGTTTCTAAGCAGCCATAAGGAGGAAATGCTCACTGCTTCCCCCGGTGAGAAGGCTGAGAGCTGGGCAAGATGTTTCATGAGGAATTTCAGCCCTTTCCTACTGGGATCTGAAACACCATGAAAGTAAGAGAAAACACAGTCGGGACAGAATTCTTAAAATCCAAAAGAGTAATAAAGAAATATGAAACCTATGTTGCTATTTTTTGTGTATTTTTTGTATTATGGTATATCTACCCAGAACATACTACAGCATTTGGAAGAGCCCTGTGGAGGAGTGGGGAATGCACTGCTGAAACCTTGCACTACCATGGTGCAAAAACTCTTGTCCAGCCACACTTGCTGCCCAGCCCAAGTTTTCCTACGTGGTGGACAGGTTTGCCTTCACTGAGAGTGAAGGAAGCAACCTACTTATTTGGAATTTAATCCACCAGAAGGCTAAAATACCAAGCATGGCCTGTGAAGTGAGAAGCAGCAATGAACCAACATCCCTGTTAAACCATGTGGTGGTCAAAGACTTTCTGCTCCTATAGACAAAAATGGTTTAGGGTCTGATCCGCAGTGGTGGTTTATTCATACATTTACTAGTCTCCATACCAGATAAACCACTGCTCTCATCTGAATCAGACTTTTGCTATAGACAGCTAAATCAACATCAGCACCAGTATGTTATCAGCAGTGTTTTCTGAGGTTTTCTCTCCTTTATTGGCTGCAAAATCAATTGAGTTGCAAGGAATACTGAGTGGGAAAAGCCATTTTAAATTGCATGTTTGCCTTGTCATGGGTTGGACTCAATGATCTCAAAGGTCTTTTCCAGCCTAGTTGACTCTGTGATTCTGTTTATGATTCAATGTTGTTTGAACAATTAACCTATAAGCTTTATCATTTTGCTATTAGAAATAAGAAATAAAAATTATATGAAACTTGTAAAGAACCACAGAGTTTTCTTCCAGATTGCTGACAGTCAGTAAATGCTTCAAAAATCTCTCCCACTTCTTTACATGTAGATATTAAAATTCAGCAGTCCAGTGAACTGGACTATAAAATCAGCATATCTGCCCCAGAACAAGTACACTTTTTGCTTTGCAGTAACGTTCTTTGCAGAATGCAGTTGTGCGACAGCAGGTTGGCCCTGGGCAGAGAAACATATTCACCATTTAGTGAAACAAAGCAGCCATGGTTAATCTTTTTTTGTTTAAAGATAATAAAAGGAAAGTCTCATTTTGCAACTATAAAAAAGAGAAGTTAAAGTAGTACAGCTGTAAGCAGAAATGCAATTTTAAATCGTGATTTAAAGAGCTCCATGCCTACTGTACATAAAATAATACACTGGTATCATTAGCATACTGGTATCATTAGCACAGACAACAGCTTGTTTTCAATTTGGCTGCAGATAATGAAATTATCCCCCAAATTACCATAAAGTGGAACAAATAAACACAAGCAAACTCTTTCTTTTTCCCTTTTTTTTCCCCCCCCTTCAGCAGCGCTGGCTTTCAGCTATTTAGAATGAAAGGAAAGCTTCTGTTTTTCCAGAGCTCCAGTTTGACCTCAAGCAGATAAAGAACATGAAATGACAAACACGCAGCAAAGAGTTACTGTGTCCTTCCCCCCTGGCCTCTGTTTACATTAGGAAATGTACCCGGGGAGGAGGGAAGGGGAGGCAGCAGGGCCGCCTTTCAGCGCCGCGCTCGGCTCCGCTGGCTCCGGCTGGAGCTGGCCCCTGTTTCTGAGTAAGCTTACTCCACTCCAGATGTGCCGCGGCTCCAGCGTGGCTGCCATGTACAGTAAATCGGCATCTGAGGGCTCGTCAATCTGTGGGGTAGAGCAATTGCGGTCTCGCCAGGCCGCCCCACTGGCACAAACAGAAATTTGCGCCGCTGAACTGGAAAAGGAGGAGGAGGAGGAGGAGGAGGAGGGAGAAGAGGGAAAGGGGCGACAGGGAGGGAAGGAGGCAAATAACGGGAGAGCAGTGTGTGAAAGTTGAGGGGCTGGAAGGTGTCTGCTCCCGGGAGGAGAAGGGGAAGAAATAAACACTAACAGTCAACTGAGGAAATGTTCTTACTGCATTTGTAAATTTACTTGTAAATGTTTTACACTTAGAGAGAAAGGGGACTGCTGCGTATCGTTTGGCAACGTTGGCTCTCTATAGGTCCCTGTGGATATACTGCTTTAGTACGACTTGTAACCAGGGCAAGAGAAACATAAAATAGCTGGGAAAACACAGCCAATTAGTCATTACACATAGATTGTAAAAACAACAGAGAGAGAGAGGAAGAGACAGAGAAATAAATGCCCCTAGCAAATTGAGTCCCTCTTGTTTATGTCCCTGCAACATGAGCACGAAAACCAGAGGCAATGACGCCTTCTAATCAAAGTGCAACTTGCAAACCAGTCAGTGCTCCCATTCAAAATCCTCCAGGATTTCCTGATGCTCACAAGATTTACCTATGTGCTGTCACTGTAAAAAACAAATTGTTTCACTAATCAGGCAGTTTGCTTTGGACCCGACCCCAGTTGTACAAACTCCAAGTTGGACGTTCATTTCTGATCTCCTGCCGCCTACGCAGCCGTTGCTAACTCGGTTTTAATAGGATGAGAAAACGATCTTTTCTTTTATAGTGGGTTCAAATGAGCTACCCAGCTTCAGGCTGACTATAGCTGTGTTTTCCTAATCACCGTTTTTTTTATAGCAATTCTGAGGATGAAAATGCCTGCTCCCCCTTCTTTCTCTTCCGACAGCGCCAAGTCTAAGAATGTAAATAAGTGTTAAATTGAAACACAGAACAAAAATGGGACAGATTTAGTGTAATTGAGTCATAGTTAAATTTAGGCTGCTTTTATTTGCAAATGTGTACTTTAACAGCAGTTCCATACAGCACCTCTGGATAGAATGAGATGCCTCATTTATTTATTATTTTTACTGTGGTTGTGCCTGAAATTCACAGCGAAGGCTTACATTGTGCCAAGCACTCTAAAAGATGAGCTATGCATTTTAAAAACTCTCCTTTGCCAGAGAAGCTATCCTCAGAGTACCATCTGCATTAAACAGTAGCACCTTAAAAGAACAGGAATATTGTCAGCTGTTCCAAACTTTCAAAAATTGTGAATGAGAGCTGAAAAATCCCAAGGCTGCAGGAGAAAAAGTAATAAGATTTTCAAAAGTTATATGCAGCATCCTTTCTTGTCTCTTAATTTGTGAGTTTTCAAACCCTCCCAACATGCTGTAAGATTACTACAGTTTCTTTTTTAAAAGGAATGTTCAGGTTTTCACAGTATCCCTTGATTTCAGGAATGAAGGCTTAAAAATATCAAATATCACTGGATTTGAAACAAGACTTTAAGCCTTGGCAATACAACATAGAATTCTCTATGGGACTTGATTTTCCTTAGCACTCCATTGACTGAATGGGATACTGAGCTCTCTTACCTCTCTTCCTTTACCTCCTGTAAGGTATAAGGTGCTCTGATTCTGACCACGAAGAACATAAGTAATCATTGATGAATAAATAATTAAATATGATTATTCCTATGCATAACTTCCATACTGGGTTTTCATCACTGGAGTCACTGCGACGATTCTCTTAGATGCAGGGCAGTAGAGTAGCTCAACAAGATCCCAGAAAGCAAGCAAGCAAGCAGGAACACATCTGCTACTGAGGACAAGCCCTTGTATCAAGTATTTGTGTCACATTAGGAGCTCTCCTGTGAGGACCAGAAGGAGGACACTGCCTCCAACATATTACTCTCATTCCAGCCTGTGCTCCAGCCAGCCCCCAAAGACAGCTCATCATTGCTTTATGCCTTGTACAGTCATTTATGTCAAACTGGACACAAAAAAAGTGTATCGAATCAGGAAGACAAGATTAGGATCAAAATTACCTCAAAAACTGTCCCCATTTAGGCTGGCCAAAGCACTGGTAAATGTACAACTGGGACTTCCCTCATGCAGGCACAAATACGAACTGGGTGATGGAACAGGTGTTTTCAACGGCCAGAATTTCCAGAGAGAGAGGCAACACAGACGGGTCTCATTAGACAGTAGCTGAATTTAGCAAGGAATGTGACTTTTCCCACCCCATGTTGAATGAGTGGCCCAGGGGAAAAGTGATACTTGGAGGACACGAAGAGCAGCACAGTTCTTAGCTCATCCACCACAATAATGGCACTAATTTGTGAATAAGTGAGCGTAAAGCTGATAATAGTTGTCTGTAAAGAATCGTGTATGATGGTAAGATGATATCAGCCAACACTAAGTGACCATGGAGGAATGTATCTAGAAGCCAGGACACAAAATGAGTGCAGCATGAAGAGGGTGTTGAAATTGAATGGGTGAGAGAGATAGGAACAGCAGAACAAATAATGCATTCCCTCTTCAGAGAAGTCCCTCACGGTATTGTGCTCCTAACTCACTACAACGCTGTTCTTCCACGTTAGTTTGAGCAGTGTTTTTACCAGGTAAAATCAAACCCTTGTTTATATATGTATTATAAGTGGAGACTCTTAAGCTCAGGTTTGGTGGTCAGAAAGGCAAATTTCCCTGACAAAAGTTAAAAAAAGAACAAAATTAACTCATTATCTTACTCAAATATGATGCTATCTTCTTTCTTTAATGGCTTAATTACTACAAAGTGCAATTTTGCAAGACAGAAGGTATCAATGAGTCAAGAAAAATGGCTTGAAAAATGAATCATGGTTTGTATTTCAAACAATAACTGTATTTTATTCATGCATTAGAATCTTGGATCTACTATTTTCTTTGGGTTTTCTTCTATACACAGTCCAATGCACCTGACAACTGAAGGAAGAACAGTACTGTCCAGCCATTGTGTGGGCAGATGTTATGTAAATTTCCACAAGAGATTCTGCCAAGCCTTCCTCTTACACAGACCTCTGACACCTGCATTATTTGGAAGGATTAGTTTCTGTATCACTGAATTTCCCCGAGGGACTGAGGCAAGAAGAGCAACTGAGAACCTGGCTGCAGAGCAATCATGCAGAGTAGATACAAATACAATTATCCTTCCCTGCTTAAGGAGAATCTAGCAGCCCTAGGTCCTCGGGAAGACAGAATTGGTTTACCTCATGCATCTCCTAAAAAAGTAAAGATTAAAAAAGTCTGTTAAGTATCCTGTTTACAGTTATTCCAAAATACAATAAAATCTAAATAGACTGCAAGAATAGGCTGTGTCATAACTGCAATTGAATATAACACAAACTGCAAACTTGGCATTGCTTCTGATTAAAGAATATATCAGTAATTCCACTGGCTTATATATACTAAATGTTTAACATCTCAGTAGCATGCTCATTATGATGCCTTTGACACCTGCAGAGAAATTACATCAAATCTGTAGCAGCAGCATTACGTAATGCACTAGAGTTCAATGTTCAAAACATCCTGTTCTTTACATAGCCTCCTGTCTTACACAAAAGCAGTTAAAAATAATAGAGCTTGTTCAAGAGCCAGATTTACAAGCTTATGTTCATAGGCTTTTAAGGCTCATCTTGCAAGGCAGTTTTGTTATACCTGTGGGCTGGGAGAGGGGAGGCAGGAAAAGAGGAAAGAAAGATTTGTGAATGGATTGTTTCAAGCTTTCAGGAAAAAAAATTAATAACTTCAATCACTCTGCATTTATGGAAATTAATTTACTTTTCTGAAAAGTAATATGAAGAAGTGAAACTTGTAAGAAATGAGTAACAGGATAAGTATCCTACAGCTGGATGGGAGATTGATTAAAGTAATGGGATATTTATATTTGTCGTTTGAAATCTGGAGGTTTGGATCAGCTCATCAGTAAGACAGATACCTTTTGCAAAACTTGGATGTTGATCCTGAAGCAGATTTTTGTTTGGAATGTTTAAAGGAGAGGAAGCTTGGCTCTCCTCTTGAATTTCACACTAGAAGGCTCTAGCTGCCTTCAGTGATGAAAGGAAAAATGAATAGGAGGAAAAAAGAAAAGGAAAGAACGGCTCTACGTTGGCTTCTACAGCCTTGCTATGTCACCTGTACATTGTAATAAGCTCAGTGCTGCTGTTACAGAACTTTGCCAGTAATCGGCCACTCCTCACTGGCATCTTGGGTTCCCGTGGTTGTGGAGGGAAATCTGAGCAGAACAACGCAATTCACCAGAGCCTTTATGTTCTTGTCATACTCATGAGCCCTACGACCAATCTTGTTGCAGTGAAGACAAAAAGCTGTAATCGGTTGCTTTATTCTGGTTTGCACAAGCTGTTGAGAGCTGTGCTGTTCTTCAGTCTGTTTATGAAACACTCATTTACACTGGAAAGCAGTGCATTGATGGTATGTTGAACTGGGAATAAAGGGGCCTGGCTCAGCAAACCAGTGAAGTCTGCTACCAACTCCTGGCCTTTGAAGCATTTCTTAGGCACAGATTGTATTTACAGTTACTAAGTCTAAAAACTGTAAAGACCTTCCTTCTTGCTTAATAAGGTGCTTTGAGATCACAGATGAAAAGCACCAGGAAAAAAATAACAGTAATTTGTACAAAAAATAACCAGTGCTGCAGAATGAAGCAGCAGGTCACAAACAAGCTGAATTTCATACTTCCATTGAAGGGTCTTCAGTTCATACCAGATCAGATTTGAGCCCAGCTATTTTGTCCAAACACCTACATACAGTCTATTTGTAATGGATCCCTCATAAACCTCTTCCTCTTACTTCCTGTGAATAGGAATATTGCAAAACTGCACAGAGGAAGTGGAAGTTTAAAAGCCTTGCAGATACCAGATGGAAAATGTGATAGGAAACTGAATCACAAACATTTAATGTTTTCATATATATTAATTACACTTCAGAAAAGTTAACTTCCACTCATATATTTCCCTCAATTTTTTTACCCAGAACTTTTCATTCTTGTACTAACAGTTATACACTGCAAGGGCTTCTACCAATAAAAATAGTAGGAGTCTGGTATATGTTTTATTATCAAAGGCAGCAAAAAGTCTTCTTCTATGTAGAGGAAATAAGCCAGAATCAATAGAGATATAACCTGTTGCCTTTTATATTAAATCACTGCAACAAGACATCTCATTTGACTTTTACCAAAGTGCAGTGCCCTTTACTGAGATTCTTTGGGCGATTTTTACCAATGTTTTCTCTGCAGGAAATAGCAGACAAACTCCAGATCTCTGAAAGAATGACAAATAGTATGAAATACAGGGTCTCCCACAAGAATGCCAGCGACTTCATCTCTTATGGACCTGGGAAAGACCAAACAAAATTTACACATGGCCCAAACCGAGACTGGGGTCTGGCATTTGAATCATCCTGGAGTATTTTCAATCCATCTTATTCTATCCTAGGATCTGCTTCCTTTTTTTAAAGCTGTTTAAGCCCAAAACATCTTACTTACACTGTTATATCAGCTGATTTTGAAATTCTTAGCATCCACCAGCATATCTGAAAACCAGAGTACTTACTTTGCATTGTAAATGTGAAATAAAAATTTGAACATTTTAAGTCTGTAACATCAAATTATTCTGTATCATTTGTCTTTTGTATTTACTGGCCATTAAAGATCAGTGTTGCCCTGTAACTCCTTGCTGATGAACACATTCCTCAGAATGCCTAATTTGTGAGAGATTTACACTGTGCAAACTATCTACGGAGAGCACTTGATTCTCTGTAAATCAATTAGATATGCCTTTTCAGGCACATGTTTGTTGGAGGCTGACAGAACAAGGCTTTCTTTTTTTACCTGAAATGGGGATTCCAAAACCACAGCACCTCTGAGAAGCCACAGGGTGTCTTGGAACTAAAATGGCCCTGCAAGGGCAGCCTCCTGTATAATTGAAACGCAATTTAGTGGGTCTTCAGAGGAATTTCTCCAACTCTGGAGGAGGCCGATCAGCAATCTGACCTCCAATAAAGACAACAGAAGGAAGCTCCCTTTGAAAGATAGAGGAACCTTTTTTACTTTGAAAAGCATTCTAGGGGCATCTGCTGATATAGTACAGACTTATCTCCTGAGGTCCAGACAAGTCTGTGTTACTGGTTATACTAATATACCTCATGTGGTCCTCACTGCCTTTATCTAAGAACGGCAAAAGTCAAGGAGAGCAAGTGACAAACAAAACAGAACCCTACCTAACAGAGAGGTTTATCTTAGAAGCCTTCTAAGGGAAATCTCTCTGCATATATATGAAGTTTAGGAATTTTACTGTTTATTGCTCTATGGAAACCACAAGGCTGTCAACAAAAAAACCTGGCAAAATGTGTCTATAAACCTATAAACCTGATGGATACAGCAACACGCAGATAACTATATTTGCAATAATGCATTGTGTGTGCAAAATGAGCAGCTGTACCTAAAGGTATACATGACTTTGTGATGTTCAACAAAGGCAAATACTAAGTCCTGCATCTGGGATAGTCTAGAGACCAACTGACTGGAAAGCAGCTTTGCAAAAAAAGGACCCAGGGATCCTGGAGGAAAAGCTAAACATGAATCAGCAGTGTGTCTCTGCAGCATTAAAAGCCAACCTCATACTGGGCTGTTTTATTAAGAAAATAACCAGCAAGTCAAGGAAGTGATTATTCCCCTCTATTCAGCACTTGTGAGACCACATCTGGAGTACTGCATCCAATTTTGGGACACTGACAAACTGGAGTAAGTAAAGCTGAGGGCCACCAAGGTGGACCAAGGGCTGGAGTACGTGACTTAAGAGGACAGCTGAGCAAGCTGGGTTCATTTGGCCTGGAAAAGGAAGAGCTGGAGGAGAGGGTCTCAACACCATTGTCACAACTAAATTATTTAACAAGCTTATATTAGTACACAAAACTTCCTGTTACTGTGGCTAGCCTGTCTTCCATCTCACATCAGAAACAAAGTGCATTTTCTGTGAGTATACAATTTGTGGGACAAAGTGACCCACTGCTGGGGCAGAGTCAGACTAAAGAAGACCTGGAGTCAGGCCAACCAGCATGCCTCAAGCAAGCTAGAGCAGGGCAATAAAATAACCAAATCCATCCAAACTACAGTAAAAATTCCCATGACTCAACCGTCTCCGTAGCCTGTCAGCTCTACCTCCCACCTCCACAGCCCTAACACCAGAGCCCAAGCTGACGGATGCTTCAACTCAAACATTGTGGTCATACTGGCCCACTCCAAGCCCAAGGCCCAAATCCATGAATCCTGCTTTAATCTGCTCCTGAGAATGTGTGTATTTTTTGGTCAGAATTTTGGTTGTCTATATTTGGAAAGTCTCACCCACAGTCTTGAACGGACTGAAGGAAGCCAAAGAAAATTCAAAATGTAGTGGCTACCAAAGCTGAAATCCTCCCTCAATGTGACTGTTCCATATGTATTTGTACACTGTTCATGTGCCTACCAAACCTCCAGGAACTCAGTCTTCTCCTTAGTTCATTTATAGGGCTGAGATGAGAAAGAGTCCATTTCTACAGAATTCCCCAGACAGAATCTACTGCAGAATACATCATTAAAAAAGGATTTTTCTATTTGTTTCACCCAGAGCAGCTGGTCAGTCATGTCTCTCTGGGGCATGTCAACTAATACTTATTATTTCATAACTTGAACATTTTTGAATAATACTGTCTTGTCCCTTCTGTTTGTATTCCGTTACATGGAAGTAAGGAATTATGTTTGCAATATACTGTAGAAATTTAAGGGAGAAATATTTATGAAACATTAGAAAAGGCTAGAGAAGAACTGATGGTTATAAAATCCTGATAAACCTTTGTATGAGAGGTTATGTTTCATGCTGGTAAAGGAGCAGGCTAAGAATAAATCTGAATCATGCTCATGTGAAGTAAAACTAATGAAAGACTACCAAGGAAAATTCATTAAAAGCAACAATTAGGGTTTTTTTCCCCTCACAAATCTCAGAGTGCTAGAGTGCCACCAAACTCAGTAAGAGTTTATTACTGATTTCAGTGAGAAATGCTGGCCCACTAGCCTCATTGTCACAGTTAGAGAAACTGAGACACAAAAACGTTAAGTGAGTTGCAGGATATTAGCCAGCAAATGGCAGAGCTGGGAATACTACCCAGCTCCCCTGGAGGCAAATCCATGCATCATCCATTGCACTTCCTTATATCAGAAGGCAGGAACACAGCACAAATTTCAGGGATTTTGTTTAATGAAAATGGGAGATGGAGAGATCTGGAGCCTACCTATAAAGTAGAAGAATGCTGGGCTTGTTTGGCTTTATATCCATCTGCCACTACTGACTCTAAAATATGAACACATCTTTGCTCAAATGAAGAATATAGAGGAAAGATTCAGAGAATAAGGAAGGATCTCATGAAGAACATAATAATAATATCCAATTTAATTTAAAAATTCCATGTAGCAATGCAGATTCTGTGCATTGAGTCAGGAGTCAAGTTTGCAAGTCATAATCAAATGTGGTTTAAACACTGCTTCTGCTGAAGTGGTTAAATCAACTGGTTGGTTTAGGAGTACAAAGCAAGGGTCTTACTTTAACATCAGATGTCTACCAATCCTGTTTTTTCACAGATTACTTCTCCTCAGTTTGAAACAGGTGATATCAGGCTCTTTAATAGAAGACATGACTTGTAGCACAATTATTTATGCCTCACCACTGTATGGGTGGCATATCACTTTACTCCTGAGACAGATGCACCAATTTTGCAGCTCGTTCCAACAAGGATATTGTAACCATTTAAAATGATGAATATCAATCTGTTTTCACGGCAAACACTGTTTGATAATTTCCTCTCACTGGGGTCACTGCTGCACATGATTTCTTACTCACCTCATGTTCTAGGAGGTTCTGCATCCTCAGAAGAACACATGGGATGGGACAGGAATAAAAGACACCAAGTTTTCACTGTCTTGCTGAATGGTTTTGTCCCCAGTACCCAGAATGTCAGTACACGGGCTGAAAAAACACTCATAGTTGAGAAGTTGCCCAGTTCCAGGGAGGGGCCAGCTGGCCATGGCCCTGGTAAGGGTCCCCATGTACTGGGAGAGGAGTGGTGGCTCCTAACACTGCTGGCACTGGCTCAGAACAACCCCAGCCCCGGTGCTCAGCATGGCTGATGGCTCTGCTCACTTACTTGTGACTACCTGTGCAGCATAGTTTTTTTCTAGAAGGTTTCAAATAATTTCAAAGCAATAACTGCTGCATATTATTATTGTGATGGTTTTGTGAGAAGGAAGAGAGCAGTTATGGCCAAGACTATCTGAGACAGTTGCTAATTTCAAGTGATTTAAATTGAAGGACATGATAAATCTTTAATATGTTACCCCATGTGAATGGCAGGACAACAAAAAGATTGTGGGATTCATATCTTACAGTTCAGCAACCTTTCAGATGGGCCAAACCATGATCCAGGGGCAGAAAATTCCTGCTCTTCAATTCACTTTAAGCCTTCTGACTTTGTTGATTTAATATAAACATAATCAGCTTCATGACTGTTAATGGGAAATAAGTTTTACTGACACTTCGGACTATGAACATTTCAAACGTTTCCTCTGGTTTTAATATTGGAAACCTTGTAAATAAACTTGTAACTTTGACATTCCAATCCTTCAGCAAACACTTTCTTCTTAATGACATTTTACTCACTACACTGTTCACACCTACCAGGAGCTTCACTTCTGGACTGGATTTGGCTTTATTGTTTTGGTTTAAAAAAAAACCCTTGCCATTCTGCAGCTGTGTAATATATGACAATACAGGGTGATAAACACTGCACAGCTGAAGCTGAAAACAAGCTGAGTTAATGGAATGAGGTGAAGGTGGTGACACTTTTTTAACACAGAAAGTCATGAGATATATTAAACAATATGTTTTACACACACACAAAAAAAATTAATCCTTCATTTTTCCCTAAAGAATCTCTGGTGGAAAATTAACTCCCACTGGAGAACACAAAAACACAAAAAAATTCCTAACCTCTACTGAATGACTTCATGCATTCACATAAAGTGGGATAACATTTATGATTCTAAAATCCCTATGAAGTAGCAGTCTTCCATTCTGCTGCTAAAATCCTCTCTGTTTCTGGTGGCTGTTGGAAATTAAAGAGTTAAAATGGAGACCACTGGAAAAGAGTAAAGCGTACATTACATGCAGCACATTATATTCTCACTGGGCTTCCCATGGGCCAGTGAAGTTTGGGAACCACTTCTGTAAAGGAAATGTATATGGTGTCAAATTATTGACAGCCCTGTGTGTCAGCTCCATCTCTGCAACTGATTAGCCCCAGAATGACTTTGGCCTCACATCGTTTCTTACAAACATTATTTAGTCAGACTTCAAAACTTAAGTAGGCAACATTGTTATTGCTTCCCAGTTTACAGATGATTCCTCAGTGCAACAGGGTTAAAAGCTACTGCAAGGGGACACATTAAAGGAGCATCAGGAGCTGGAATAAAATTCAGTTTCCAAACCCTTGCCCACTTAACCATAATGTCCACGGTCTAAACCACTTTGATTAAAAAATCAAAATAAAAATTAAGCTCCTTCTCTGAAACCGTATCCCCTGGAGCCATTTCTGATGCCTAAGTAAGCATTGTAATTTTTAGAGCTACTGTGCACCTGCAGCTTCCAAATAGTTTCCAAAGGTCACCTACTTATCCTAATTTTTCCAAGCCTCAGCTTCTTAAATCTTTCAAAACATGGAAAGAATAGCAATCCGCCTCCCAGTCTTCCTGCCCTCTTAGGTCAATAAGAGATTTTTCTTTGACTCCAGTAGCTGTAAGACTTCCCTCCCATATTTTTTTCCCTTCAGTTTTGGAGAGGAATTGTCTCAGGGTGGACAAATGTCTGCTTCAAGAGAAACTGTTGTGCTGAGAATCACTATCTAATCATTACCACCCATGCACCACACAATACAAACCGTAAAAAATGACAAGCAAATGAAACAGCATAAAACTAAAGAAAATGAAAACAGTACAATCATCCTAGCAGCAATGGCTGGAAATTCATCTTGGAAGCTTTAACTGCTCCTGTGGCACAGAAGCTGGGAGGGATTGTTGTGTGCCACGATGGCATTGCCCAATAACCCATTCTGTTAAAACTAACAGAGCTGGCTAAACTATCCTGCCTTGTGTTCTCCTTTAATTGATTGTTTAGTTTAAAGAGAGGATAAAAAAGGCTGGCTGGGATCCAAGCTCAAGTCCCTGCTGTTATGGCAGAAAAAAAGTACTGATCAGAATATTTCTCTGCAGAATGAAATGTGCATCTCCTGGGCTTTTTGCAATAGCAAAACAAGTTTACATTTCTGTCTCTAATATGATTCTGTCCTCTCAGTCATTAACAGTTCCTTGATCCCTTCTCTTATTCCTGCCCCCTTTATCTTAATTATTGAAATTGTAATATAAACAGCATTTCTTCACCTACTGTCTTTTTAGATTGTTGATTGTCTGGAAAATGGCACCAGTGCACGGTTTCAGGGCATTTCCTCTGCACAGCAGTGGTGTTTCATTCACATGTGGTACTCTCAGACACCAGCCACCATTTAGGGCTATCGGGGCAACTTTGGGAGCCAGACACTGGGTCAGTGTAAATGAACACAGCACGGTGTGACCTCAGGAGCATCGGGCAGATTCACACAAGGCTTAGGATCTGGCCATGTGACTGTTTCCAGCAAAAATTACATTCCTCCCCACCACACATTGGAAAATTAGAGACTGCAGATCTTTCTAAACATGCTTATGGATGTAGAAAACCCTTTCATAAGGTAGGGAGGGCAAAGGAGGAGACGTTTCTTCTGAAAGGCAGCATGAGATGGGATTGGAAGTGGCAGCGCTTTTGCCCCCTGGTTGTCACATTCCTTTCCCAGGCCTGGACGATGAGGCAGTCTGTGAGCCACAGGGGCTGGGAAGGATTGCATTGCTGAATAGGGACGGGAAAGGGAATGTGGTTTCCTGAAAGGCTTCCAGCAAGTACATGGGAATGGAACGCTTGAGAGAGACAAGGAGCTGGAAGCACTTCCCTTCTGAGAAACACTTCCAATCTGTTCCTGGGGCCAAATGTAATAACAGCTCTGACATTATTATTATAAAGGGGGGAAAAGTCATTCTTTTAGCTTGCTGCTGTGATTTCTCCATTTTGAAACCACACCTTCTGTGAGACCTGGAAGTCATGTGGTTTAACACGCAAGCCTGCTAACTAGGGATGCTCTTCGGGTTCATCTCTACCAGAACTTATCACCAAGTCCTACTGAAGGTGCCAGGAATGCTTCTGGCAACAAAGAAAATTAACCTATAGTTATGCTTTTCTGCTTAGGTCCCTCTCTTGATTTATGTGGAATACATTGACACAAATTGTCTGCAATACCTGCTTTTCCTACTGTCAGTCATGAGCCAGTATCTAATGAGCCATATCATAAGCCATATAGACATGGGGGAAAATTCTGCATGAAAAACACCTATTTTGCCATGTGATGTAGCAAATTTTTGTAGAACCCTTCCACAGCATCAAACCCTCTCTCTTTCTCCACTTAATCCACTATATTGCACAAAAAATTAAACTATTTGAAGCATCTCCCTAAAGGGGGTGACAGGAGAATACACTTACAAGAGAATATACTAACGGATTTGTGCTAAATATTCAGACTATCACTAAAAGGGTTAGGAAATAACCTTTGAAGGAAGAAATGAAAAAGTAAAAGCTGCAGGGACCCAGTTTCTGGTTTACCATCCAGGAATATGCTGGACTATGCACAGAAGTGTTACAAAACAAGTGCTGTTGACAGTACAAAGGGGGAAGTATAGCCATTAGAAACAGTATAAATTGTACTGGCATGAATAATGCCTCTCCCCAGACTTCGTTCTAGAAAAAAAACAAATTAAAAAGGGGTGGCATTAATTCAGCAACCTCTGTGTCTAAATAGGTTCAGTTAAATTGGTACCATTTTTGTTTAGATAAGGCCTCAGACTCACTGACTCTCTGGAATCCCCTCTTAGTCTTACCTCTGACCACTTTTTCCAGCCCATGGCAGGGAAAAATGTACCACAGAAGGCAGAGCCAGACACCAGCAGTATCATAAGAGACTCAACCAACAGTGTCTCAGCAAACACTGGGCCAGAATCCACCCCCACACACAGTGAGCAATTCATTTGTTTGGGACTACCTCAAGAGGCAACTTTTAAGCTGCCAGCTTACTGACACCTGACAGCCATCAGCCTGCAGTGCCTAAGTTGCTATAAAACATGAGTCAGTCAATGAATTACATGATTTTTGGAAAATAATAGTAATTTAGAACATTCTTTTCACATTTCTGTGTATGCATCATTTAATCTCGTGGGTGTTTTGGTTTGGGATTTTTTATTATTATCATTTTTAACTGAGCATATGAAAGGAATAAGAACATAAAAGTTCTTATTAGTATCAAGGAAAATTTAAAGATCTTTGTTTACAGGGGTATATCCATATTTTAAGTAAGGACAGGAATCTCTTTTGACTTTGTTTGAGAAAAATATTTTTTTCTTTGTGAAAATACAGGCCTAACTATGCAGCCCAAAACTGACAGCAGATCTCCCTTAAAATATGGGATTGCAAACAGTTCATGGTGAATTTTATCTGATGTTAGAAGTTCATGTAACAACTGAGAAAGCTATTTCTATGGTATTTCTGGGGTTGTAGCTAACTCAAACATCCACACACTTCACAGCCTCATTTCCATTGAATTAATTATTTTAGGAGATAAATACACTGCACTTTGGATGAGGGTTTCTTCTTTCAGTTTGATTCTTTCAGTCAAATACAAACAGCAAAGAAACCAAAGACTCATAATAAAATATAGGAAATACTCTCCTAAGGCAAAGAACTCCTAAACTGCAGTCAATTTATGCAAAAGACTGTATAAATATACCTTAGAACACACAGAACCTTGCAGTCAGAGGTGGGTGGATTTGAAGCACCTAAATGCAAAAGTTTGGCAAAAAAAAAAAAGGCCTAAACTTAAGGATGGTTAAAATTACTGGAACCCTTCTTCCTGATGTGAAGTACACCAGGCTGCAGGAGATTTCTTCTACAAAAGTGCAAGATTCCCAGAATCTGTGTTGGTAAATAATTTATTCCTGAACACAGACATGTTTTAGAAACATGGTTTCTAGTTTGCATCCTTCAAGGAAAGAAATTCAACAAGTGCTTTCAGAAAAAGCTCAGCACACACTGATAAACTGAGGACTCCACAAAAAGTCAGTTGTGGACCCTGCGCTTAAATGAAGCAGGAAGAGGAATTTGTGTCACTGGTATCTTTGTGCTTCTCATTCAACACCAGGTTAATAATACACAGACTTGGGCCTGGAAGCAGGATTCCTCCCTTCCAATAAAGCATCCTAAGCACTAAGCAACAGACTCACAATGCATTTTTCCTCTCTGTGCTTTGATGAATCTCATGGTCCTTGCAAGCAGCAAACAAGTGCACCAAACAGTGGCACAAACAAGAAACTACTCCAGGTCATCCCATCTTGCACAGGGTAGAAGGACATTTGGGGGAGAGTCTAAGATGAGGATTTGTTTCCTCCCTCCTTCTCCATAGAGACTAAGGAGAAGATGGAGCCCATGTCTACCCCATTTAGACAAGCACTCTAATCTGCAAGCTTTCCCTCTGCTTACACTATGGAAGAGAAGCTACCAGCTTGCTTTTGCACACTTCAAAGAGGATCTGGGCTCCGGCTCATGGCTAGATAGAGGACTCTTGCCACAAACCCTGCTGAGGCTTGGCGATGGCTGTGACTTCAGGCACATCCTAGCTAAAGTGCAGTGCTTCCTCCTGGCTCACTCTAGACATCTGGCTATTCACTGTGAGGGTTTTCCGACTCATCCCTGTGAATCACCACTTTTTGGTGCACAGTCTAGTGCACTCAGACTGATGGTTTCCCATCTGGTGAAAAGATTGCTGAGCTCATCAGACACAGCATTACTTAACAATGCAGCAGTTACAAACAAACTGTTCTGGATCAGTAAGCACCTCTTCACATTTGCCTTGCTTTCTGACTGACTCCTTTTCCGATGAAAAGGCAGTGGAATGGCATGCTCTTGGCACCCTCTGTTTTATTGGTATGACGGTCCTCATGTACGTCAACAAGAGATTTTCGTGTCAGGCCAGCACGACACTGACATTCTGAATCACCAGCAACCCCATCTGGTCCTTGCAGGGTCTCATAAAAGCAGCATGTATGCCCATAAACTCAGAAATGCCATCAGCGTCATGGAGGAAGTTCCCACTCAGGCAGAGTTACCTTCATGTGATCTTCAGGGCTGCATTTTCATCAAACCGGGAGCAACAATTCTGACAGTGCAGCCTGTGCACAAACCAGAGCAAGAGAACTAGAGGACAAGCCATCAATAACCATAAAATGCAAGATTAGGTGACCAAGCAGCAACTAACTCAGCCAAGTTTAGGAGATTATTGCCATTCACTTTCATTCCGTATTTGAATATTTCCTAAAGTCCTCTATTATTCTACACTTTCCAGCAAATACTCCACAGAGACCTCACTGTTCTCCGTCCCTGAGCTTGACACTGTCGCATGGTGAATTAATGTGGAGTCATTAATTGGGCATGCTGGGTTCGCCAGTCCAAATAAGAAAAAAAGGGATGAGAGAATGCAGCCACCAAACTTAGCAGAAATATGGCTGAAATTATTTTGAAATGTTCTTATTGCCTCCACTGCTCCTAAGTCTCCCCATCCTCTGCTGTCATTTTCTTCTCTCTTTTATAAGAGGAAATGGATGCTAAATCAGCAAGCTGGGTTTGCTCTTTAACATAACAATTACTAACAATATACCTTTTCCCCTTTGTCATAAATTACTTTAGTGTGTAATTCAGCCAAATGAGAAGACAGACACCACTTATACACACTGTCTCCATCCTTTTGTGTAAGGCTAGGACTAGCTGCATTCACCAGCTGAGAGATCTACAAACAACAGCTATTTCCTTCCACTCTAGCGGCATTCATAGCTCCCCTTCAACTACTACCTCTCCTCATCCCCAGGAAATGAACTGTTGCATACAGAAAAAGAATGAGACTTTAGTCATTCAAGATGTTGAAGACTAGAGCTTAACCTCCAGTTACTCCACAGGTATTTTTTCTTGTGTGAGGTTGGCCAAAAAAACATACTTAGTACTCTCCTACTTATACACCAAATACTACTTGAGTTAAAAGTACAAATATCTTTGGAGGCTGTCCTTAGCTTCTCCAGCTATATAAAACATGCCCTGTTAGGTCACTTAGCACACCATTGCATAATCACCTACAGCACACTTAGGCATGCCATCAGTCCCACAAAATCTGGTGGCATCCCCAAAAAACACTTTCTAGTGCTTTCCACTATACTTTTCCCATGTGCATTACGCCTATCTCACACCCATAACATGACTCAGACCACTATTTTCCAACCCCTTAGCACAGGGGAATACAAGGAGCATGAAGGGAAAATGTGAGCCAGAGGAAACTGTGGGTCAAACAGCTTCCAGGCTCCCACTCCTGCTTAACGATGTCAAGCAGCTCACATAAGAGAGAGGAGTAAACTCCTGCCTGCACGGGCTTCATGTGCCTTAACATCTTTGTGGAAAAGAGTTGTCCTTTCTGAAAAACTCTGTACTGTGTTACATAAGCAGGGCCTATAGGTATTTACCTTGTTTCTTTAGCGTATTCCCAAAGGTTTGGATGTTCTCTCCAATGTTAGAAGACTACGGAGACAGACAGGATCAGGGGGACTCACCAAGACCCACGCACAGGGCCAAGCCCAGGTAAAGAGGGAGAGCAATGGAGAACTTCCTCAGACCATTATGTGTGCATATGCAGGGGATATAGAGACTGAAGGCATCACCAATGGAACTCACACAAAGCACTGGGCAAGGGAAACAGCCTTCCAGTCCACCCTGACCTGCTGTGCAGCCAGGCAGCTCACAACTGCCAACCCTACTAAAATCCTGCTATGTCAGCTTTGCAAAATGTAGGAAACATCAAGAGAAATCTCTTTGGTCATGTCTGTGCATAGATGTCTTGTCAAATCTCTGTGTCAACAGCATCTGTCTCTAAGTCTTGCACAATTCTCTGTTAGTCCTGGGAAACCTCTAAATGAAAAGCAAGGAGTGACCATCCAGGCTCTGCGGCAGATGACCTAGAGGAACTAGCACAGAGGTCCCCCTGAAGTCCACCCTCTGGCAGTGAGAAAGGAAAAAGGGATGCCCTACTCAGTCCTGCCTCGTGGGGACTCATTTGCTCCAACACCTTGTCCTGGAGGAGCCACCACGGTGGCTGTGGTTTTGCCTGCAGGACACAGAAGAAGCCTCACAAATGCTGTGGGGAATTTGCCTCGAGGCACAACACTGATCCCCAGCTCCTGCAAGCCCTCCCAGCTCTATCACCCTAAATCTGACTGTTTGAAACTTGCCAGCAGGGTGAAGAGGTGAATTTCACTCAGCCTAGGGACACCAAGTCTTGGCCCTAACTGATATCATGATAGAGATCTATAAGAGCTAAAGAACTATCTATACAAATTAAGAATATTTAGGGCATAATCACCCACTTTGAATAGATCATGAGAGGATGTTTTTCTGAGGGCTCAGGTCTTGAGTGAACCACACACACTGCAGACACTGACGTGTCCCTGGCTTGTTCGGATTTCAGGTCCTATGCTTCCAAGTCAGAATTCAGTCAAATTTAAAGACCATTGTTACTGGCAGTTCATTTGAGAGAGCAAGTCTGAGGTTCACAGCCGACCACATTTTCTTCACAAGCATACTGTGTAATTTTAACTCCCTCTTGACTTGCTCTGTTGCAGATCTATAACTAAAAAATGAATGCTCATTATTAAGAGATTTTTTTACAGTATTAAACATTGAGGACTAGATCCGCAATTGATTTGATCAGTGTAGCTGTACTGAAGTCCTTGAATGACCACTAAGTTGCACCAGTGGATAAGTACTCTTGTACTTACAGAATCAAGAGGGGTTTTTTTAATATTTCTCTCCAGCTGAACTGGTGTGAGGAGGGAGCAGTGTCATTGCTCTTAGCAAGACTCTCAGCTTTGTATTTGTTTTCATGGAGCTTCCAGTCAAGTTTTTGCAAACTCAGACATTTAGTTACTGTGGTTTCAACCCACACCTCAGCCTATATATAATTAGCTGAAGAAACCGCCAATTCCAATTCTCTGCTGGCTCACCTAATCATCACTAGTGTAAACCAACCAGCTTTTCCTCCACCAGCAGCCTAAATTCCCCAAAGCACTGTTTCCAGATGGGGAAATTGTCTTCACAGACACCTGTTACATCTCCTAATATCAGATAGCACAACGTCTGTAATTCTACCTCAGACTCATCCTACAACTTTGTGAGTCACACTACACGTTTCATGTACCCCGTGAACTAAAGCAAACAAACAGGAACTATTTGTATTCTTCTTACTTATGCCAGGGCTTATAATAAACCCCTTTGAAAACACTTCCGAACAGGTAGCAGCCGGCACACAAGTTTTGCCAAGGATTTAAACTAGTCTTTACCTGTTGCAGCTGTTGGGAAATTTCTAGCTGTTGCTAGAAGTGTACTTGTACCTGCACGCTGGGATTGGGAGTGTAAGCAGGTGTTTGCAAACCACAGTTACATTGCTAACCCTGTCTCAGACTCCAAACCAATCATACCAGCAATGTCTGGCACATTGTCTTGCTGCAAAGGTTCTCATTCAATTCATCTTACAACAGTGATCAGAACTGCTTTAAGCTATAAAAGCCTCTCCAGCTAATTTCTGAGTACAGCGTGATGCTCCTTACCCTCAAGGCCCTTTAAGATCTGACCTCTTTCACTGTTTTTCCTGCTGTCAGCCAGGACAGCAAAAGAAGAGGTGGTATGCAGGCTGAAAAGCCTAGCAGTCCTCAATCAGCCCTTTGTCTTCCCTGCTCAGCTTTTTATCCAGGGGCAACAGTCTTTTTCCATTACCAGTAAAAATGAGCCCCCAATAGGGGTGATGAAGAAACAATAAAACTAATCATTAAGCAGGCCTGCTGAGAAGCGAATTCCAGTCCCAGGTCAGATCTAATTGCATTCTGACACTGAAGTAATGGCCTGGCCATTTATATTAGCAATGTCATGTTTCTTTTTATTTATTTATCTCCATTCTGCTCTCCATCCCCATAAAGAAAGAAATATAAACATGCAGATTGATGAAAAGATGTACATAGAGATCAAAATACACATGTTGTCCTGTGGTGTACTTTTCAAATTTTTTAAATTCTCTCTCTTTAGCCAAGATCAATTTTGGAAAAACTAAAAAAAAAGGTAGCATTTTGGAAAATGATGAGGAACTTTAAAAGGAAGACTTAGGAAAAATTATGGTGGTGTCATGTCCTATGACCAAGGAAAACCATGTACATAGGGAAGAAAAGACAAATTTAACCATGCATGTAAGGACACAAGATATATAGGTTTTTGAAACTAAGGAGATTGAGATACCTACCTTTGAGTAAGTACAGGAAAAATAGGCTACTTTTGAGTTCAAGTGGACATGGTGTACACACACACCCACAAACATATTCCTGAAAACATAACTATTTTTAGGTCTCTTTCCTCCCTTGCCACCTTCCTTCTACTGCTTTTACTATTAATGATGTTTTGCCCATGTCTGCATCCTAAGCCTCCTCCACGCCGTTTTTGCCCAGACTCGCAGTCAGCCTCACAGCCTATGACTTCTTCCTTCGAGAATCTAAACAAGATGGCTTTGCATCTGAGTGAACACAATGGGCCTCTCTTCAAAGCCAAGCAACATTTTTCCTATCATTGTTTGCAGGGGAAGAGTCACTCTGCACTCTGCTCAGATACCACGGTCACACAAGCCTTATTAGCTTATGGGTAGATTTGCTGTCCTAAGAGAGTTCGTACAACTAACAAGATCACTTAATCCCTTTCTAGGTCCCTCAGCATTTGTAACAAGTTTTGTAATCACTTTTTAAATAAAATGTTCTGACCTTGCAAACTCACTTGCAAGCCAGCTCAATCCTCTGGCTTTTTTCCCTCCATATAGCTTTTATGACCTCTCCTATCTGGATAGCAAGCCCTTTCCCAAAGTATCTTAGTCCAATCCTCTTGATGCTATCCAGAGCTAAAAGCCCTCAGCATGTGCTTTGGATCCGATCCCTACCTGGCTGCTGTGCTCAAAGAGGCGTTGATCAAATCTGGTAACAACAAATCAGGGCTCAGAAAAAGTAGTTGTAGAACCTGGAGTTGTTCCATCTAATTGCAAGCAGGCTTTCACAACTCATTTACTGAAGAAAACTTCCTTATCAGGTGAGGATGTGACTAACTTCCACCCAGATTTCATGCTGTGGTTTTTATCAAAAACACATGAAAATATTTTTTTTTCTTTATCCGCAGAATCAGCTTTCCAAACTTGCTTTATCAAAAGCCTCAGCATGGCACAGTGACAATCTTGCCTAGGATTTGCCATGCACTTCGTGTTCTAGGGTTAGCCCTGCTAGTGCAGCAGACCTGCATAGGTATGCCACAGTTATATTTTTGTATTAAGCTCCATGCCATGATGAATACACTGCCACCAGTATCCTAGGTAGCTAGCTTAACAAGTCATTTATTCCTAGTAAGTCCAACCTTGTGAACATTCATCATTCCCTGTTGCATTTATCTGCCCACACTGGCTCTTTTTAGTTACCTGTGGTGAATCTCTTAAATGTCACCCATGGATGTCAGGCTGAAAACATCTGTGAAGGTCTGCTACAGTCCAGCCCTCCCTGTGCATATGTGCCAGAAGAGCCAGGCTGTAACTCTGCTTCCACCTCTGCCACTGAATTGCTGGACAAATTCCAACAAATCACATTACTTGTGCCTATATTTCACCCTTTCGTCAAATACAGGGCAGTTCTCTAATTCCCTAGGGTATTCTGTGGCTTAATAAACACTTACAGGGTGGGATGGATCAGTGTGCAACAAGGTGGAAAAGAGTGGAATTTGCATCTAGGACTAGTAACCTACCAAGGATCTAAAATCATATTAAAAGCTAGAGGGATTTTATTCCCAAGAAGGTGAGCAACAAAAACATTATAGACAGTACTGAAGCGTAATTAAATAGTAAATATTATTATAGCAAATATTATTATAGAATTTACTATTATTACTAATAATTTACTATTATTAAATAGTAAATATTATTATAGATAACTTAGAATTTTGTTTTCCAAGACCGAGAAAAACATTTTGGTAAACTCTAATTAAGACTCAACTCATGAAACACCACCTCTTTGCAGTGGATAGCTATGTATGTGTCGTGGTGTGTAGCAACATGACCAAACAGATTAGAACAGGAAAGCAAAGGAAATGCCACATCCAACCTGCAAATTCAGAGGGGATTAGGTAAACAAGAAGGATCCCAGGTGGAACCAGGATTAGGGCAACTTGAAGTTGCTACTGACAGAGAAATGATTAAGAACACTTAAGACCAGTAATTGTGAAGAAGGTATTTAATACCTTTTCTGAAAAATATTACCTGCATCAGCAGTGTTTCCTACGTCCTATTGAGACATGAGCACTGACTCAGGCGAGGATGTGCCACCTCCAGAGGAGCTACTGCTGACTGCAGCACTTGGGAGCTTCAGGAGCTTCCCCAGCCCAGCCAGGATATCAGAAAGGCAGTAGGCAGCCAGAGCCTCTTGCAAAAGGCACTTCACAGCATCCTCTCTCTTCTCAATATCAAACTGCCTGGAACTTTCTTCTTCCACAGTCCCACATATCCCAAAACACGAGCAGAGGAATTTAATTGCAAAGAGGCTACATTACTCTTATACCCATAAGCTGCTATTTCATTTTATACTTTGCACAAGTAAACGAAATTCATTTTCACCAATTATTTTCCCTTAATCACCGTGCCCTTCTCTAATCTTGATTAAAATATTTAAAATTTTTAAAACATTTAGTTTTTCAGTCTTTGACTGTCTGTTTCCTAAAATAGAAAATTATATCTTAAACTCCTATTCCTTTATGCTTTTTATTTTTATTTTTCTAAATTACAGTTTTGCACCAGAAATTGCTTGGTTTTATACAAAACACTCCACTTAAAACTACTATATATTATGCATCATAAATAAATGAAAAATTGCAATTTTGTTAGATTCTTTTAAGAATAAAACACATGACAACACAGGTATGCCCTGGTACAAAAATTTCAAACACCCCCGAACTCAAGGCTACTTCAACTTAACTCTTTCAGGTCTTGATCTAAAGCTCTTTGAACACAGAGAGAATTTTTCCTTGATTTTTAGTACTCTTCTTCCATACCTTTAAAGGTAGCACTAGGCTATCTTGAGATAGAGCTGAGTTTTTACACACAGCTAACCCCCAAAGTCTGGGAAAGCCTAAGCTAAGGAATGACAACCCCCAATACTGTAGAAGTAATCCTATGTAGCCAGAAAATACTGGCAATTCCTGACGCTGTCTTTCTCTTATCCCAAAGAAAAGACTCTTGGGAAGAGTTTCAATGTACTGTGGGAGAATCCACGCTATATTAATACATCAACATTAATGAGGAAAAAAAATAAACACACGTGAGGGAGTTGTGCAACACCTATCAGCCCTCAATTTAGGGTAACTGCAATTAAAGCTAGCAGCAATCAAGAGCTTTCTAGGAGTTCTGAGAATAAACCTTCACTTATAAAACTTTGGTTACAGCCTTCACAGTACTCAAAAAATCTGGTTTGTAGAACAGTTATTCCAAGGTTTTCTTGTCATTTATGGTTTTTATTAATATCCATATCAGCTTCAGCTCCTTGTCATGGACTGAATTTCCAGAAGTTCCACTTCATAAGTCTTGTTGGAGCCTATTGTACACAAGAAATTACTTGGATAAAAATTGCTGGAGTCAAGACAGAAAAAAAACCCTCCTCTCCTCTTCCATCCTCCAAATGATTTATAGAGACTTAGTGTAAGAGCATATTTTACCAGTAGTTTCCTTACTCAGGAGGATAACTAATTTAATAATCCCATTGAACAAATGACAAGTCTGATTGTCTCTGGGAGAGAAGTGAAGGAACAAAGAAACCTTGTCACACCATGTTTTTTAGGATGATGTTATACAACCCCCATACCCTTGCCAGCAACTTCTCGTGACTCATTCTCCTCTGAAAATGCTGTTATCGATCTCATATTGAGACAATGAAATTTGACTTATTTGGTGTCTGTTTCTGTTCAGCTGGCCTTTCACAGAAGCCTGAAAACATTTATAAAAACTGGAATGTAATAAAAAGATTTGAGGAGAACTTATTATGGATAAGTATGATAAATAAACAGAGGGCAAATGTTACTGAGAAACTGAGGTTTCTTCCAAGCCTTCCTCTTCTGAGGAAGCAGCAGAGACCTATCCTCGGTCAGAGGAAACTCTGGTTTCAGCCTCAGTTATGTGTTAGGAACCAGCAGCCCAAGGCCATTGTAATAGCAAATGCTCCATCACCAGCAGCTATGTGTGACTCCACTGGGGATACCAACACAGAAAACACAAAGCCTTGTTTACTCTCCCTGCACCAGCTAGAGTATTCAGGACCACTTCAACCAGCTATTGCAGGTCTACAGTAATACCTGAACGGGCCATTTGAAGACGTGATCTTACTTCTACTGAAGGCAACAGTAACCTGATTTTGCTGTGAAGGCACTTCAGGGATCACCCTTGCTCAGAGAAAAGTCACCAGAAGTACACTCCAAAACTTACTTTGATAGGAGTGAGGAACAATGAAAAAATAAGTCTTTAAGCCTAGGTGCTCTACCAAGATTCACCAGGAAGCAGGGAATCTGCCAAATACCCCTGTACTCCTTGCCCAGCTCCAAGCCTTCAGCCTTGCTCCCAGGTTCCCTTCAGGCCCTTTCCACTGCCAGAGAGAGCTCTTCAAACCTTGCTGGAGCTTGCTCCCTCTCTTGCAGCACCAGGTTATTAAGAGCCTGTATTCTTCTGCCTGCCCCCACAAACATAAATCCTTATTTTACATTGCCTCTCCTCTAACACTGAACATAAAAGAACATACTTTTTATTGAAGTTTTATCTTTGCCTGGGCTTCTAACAACCCACACTGAACACTGTTATTATGGCCCCTTCTGGATTTAGAGGTATATAAGCTGTTTGTGCTTGGCTGCATGCATTGGTATTTTTATGTTCTTATGTATCTTTATCTGTACAGTATCTCTGAATACGCTTAAAACTGTTTCAAAAAAAACCTCCCCAAACTTCGTTCAAATAGAAATGTAGAAAAGTGATCTGCTGCACACATATTTCCTCATCTCTTGAACTTTCACATTCAGTGAAGGCTGGAGTATTTAATTTTGGCCATTTGTTTTAACTTGGCCATTACAGTTTAAAGGCCGTGCCCCAGATCTGGCCCTGTGAAGACGTATTTTGCTCCACTTTAAATAGGTACAAGGCATAGCATTTTCACATCATAGAAATGCTTCTCTCTCCTCTTTTTTTCTTCCTAATGTAAATTTTGCAATGCTAATTCCTTTCATAAGAGACGTAGGGATAAGTGGTGGTTTACAGTTCAACCTTCCCCTGGTGCCCATAAATATTTATTGTTCCTTGCCCTGTTTCAAGGCCCAGATGAAATTCATCTTCCTGGGGGGAGGGAGGGGTGCTGGTGGTGGAGAGGGAAGGGATGTGGAAGGGCGAACATCATCTTTAAAGTATAAATGTGAAGAAAACGAAAACAGATGCGTGGAGAGGAAAAGAGAAGCCGGTGGGAACACGGCGGGGCTGGAGCACATTTTCCCTGGGAGACGGCCGTGCCGCGCACTTCCTCGGGACGCCCCGCGGGCGGAGGGCTCCCCTGCGGACACATTCCCGGGAGGAGCGGGGGGCCGCCGAGGCGAGAGGAGGGATGGGAACGGGCCAGCTCCCCGGCCACGTTCCGCAAGTGTACCATCCGCCCTCTAGTCAAACCTCCGTCCCTTCCAGCGAGGAAAACGCCTCCCTCCGGGAAAGCCGAGGCACGGCCCGCGGCGCTGCCCTGGCCCAGGCGCTGGGCAGGGCCGTGCAGCGGGGCACCAGACAGGGCAGCCCAGTTCCAGCGGGCACAGCCGTGCCAGCACAGCCCTCCGCAGGCGGGCGGCAGCGGGGAGGAAGAGGGGGAGGAGGTGCCGGGAGGGGGACCGGGAAACTGTAACTCATTGTGGATGGGCTGGACTGGCCGGGGTGGCGAGCGCTCGCAGGCCAGCACATCCATCAACCTGCCGAGCGGCCGACAGGCTGGAGCCGCCGCTGCTCCCGCGCTCCCCGCGTCGGGAATGATCCAGCCCAAGTGTGCCGCGCCGGCGCTGCCCGGCCACCGCTCCGGCCACCGCTCTGGCCACTGCTCTGGCTATCGCTCCGGCCACTGCTCTGGCCATCGCTCTGGGCACCGCTCCGGCCAGCGCGCCCCGTCCCGCCCGCACCCCGGGCTGCCAGCCGGGCTCCCGCACGCCTGCGAGCATCCCCCGCCTAAACCCCCTCCAATCCCTGCGGCTGGACCCGAGCTTAATTTGATCCCATCCTGCCCAGTCTCACTAAAGGCGGCGTTTGGTCTCGCATCCTCTCTAAGTCAGCCGTAGCACCGCCGGCTCCAGTAGTCCCCGCGTGTGCGAGGGAAGAACCGGGCCCCGGGGCTTTCTCCAGCGCTTCAAACGAGGCACACCAAATGGTCCCTTTATTTTTTCCGTTTTATTGTTCAGGAAACTTCCCAGTCTGACCACTCACAAGACTATTTGGTGGAGAGACTCTCCTCGGAGGCACCAGCTCGAGCTGGTTCTCAGTTGCTGCGCCATGAATAAATGGCTTTATGGCTGTACGTCTTAGACTTTGCCATGGAAAACCTGGGGTAAAACTGGTCAGAAGCTCCCTTGCTGTCCACCGGTAAAGCCGTGGCCTTAAGAGCTGCAGAAAGCCAAAATGCCCGGGCACTGGGCCAAATCTCCGTTTGCTGCTTGCCCCCCACCCAGCTGGGACGCTGGCACAGGACATGAAGGCGCTGGCTTTGCTGCGGTGTCTGATACACATCAGCTGCGACACCTCCTCACGTCACCGGGCCTTCGCTCACAGCTCCCGCTCTAAACTTCCTGCACTTTGTGTGCTTCAAGCAGAGCCAGAGCACTGCTTTGGTGATGGGGGTGGTGAGAGTGATTCGTCTGATTTCAAAGCTTTTGCTTGAAGGATTTGGGTATTTTTTACCTTTTTTAAGAGGCTGATTTAAATAGGCATTTTGAAAATATAGGTAATAGCACTTGCTAAATATATGCGATTTTCTCAACATGGTAGACCATTTATGTATGATACAAACTTATCTCTGACATTTTTCCACATAATTTCCAAATTTTCATCAATCTTTTTGTTTTGTTGGAGCTCATATGTCTTAACATGCCCACATAAATGAAAATATTTCTGTATATTATTACTAACTATTCAGTAGCATGGCTGTTATCCTAAAGGAGAAGATACAATGAAACATGAACAGTTCTTTCATTTCTAAGAATATCAGTGCAATTTATAACTTTAGGTCCTGCATTAGGAACACATCAATACTCAGGAGACCAATTAACACATTTTAGCTTTAGGTATGTTCTCACACCCTTCTGAAATCAAGGAATCAAGTACAATTAATCAATTAAGTACAGAATCAAAATGGGGGATGGGAGCTTTTATAAGAATAAACCTCAAAATATAATCATAGAATCATCAAGGGTGGAAAAGACCTCCAAGAGTTCCACCATTAACTCAGCACCACTGTGTTTACCACTAAACCATGTCCTCAAGTGCTACATCCACATGTTTTTGAACACTTCCAGGGATGGCGATCCCGTAACTTCCCTTGGCAGCCTGGGAAGCAGGCTTGCAGTGCTTGATTACCCTTTCAGTAAAAAATACCCAAACTGCTTTCCTGCACCTGCAACCTAAACGATATTTGTGGCTTAGGATTTATTATTCCACCATCACCAAAATGTTCTTTCTTTTTTATTGGATAAAATAAATATGTAGTGTATCGGGGGGGGGGGGGGGGGGGGTGGTAATTACATGAGAATCTGCTTTCAAATTAAGTAAGAGGGTGGGTTTTAGATGGGCAAATACAATTACTCAGAGGTGTTCTGCTAAGCAAAAAAGGATTAATATCCCTATACTTAAAGTAATACCCGCTCAAGAGTCCAATACAATATTTCTCCACAGTACTGAAGCTCTGATAGTACCATTTTAAGCTGTATCACTCCTGCAGTACCTGCTCAGGAGGGCTAGTACAGACATAATGATGATTTCATTGTGGTGTCTGTATCTTGATACAGCATGACAGTAATATCTATTACTAGGATATGAGAAAAGGAGGAAGTACACAAAATCTGATAAATTCACCTCTCAAATTTCAGAAATTATTACTGAAAGCATTTCTTGCAATATTTAAGTGTTTTCCAGGAACCCTCAGCCTCTGATACCAAGCCAGTCCTGTTCCTGTTCAATCATGTGCTAGATCTGACAGGATAAGACACCAGAATGATTCCCACTACCTCCAGTATGAAATACGACATGCACAGTGTGAAATGTGGCTCTCATGTTTATGAATGAGCACACTTTGGCAGAACCAGGCTCACCTTCAGCACTCTGATCTTTCTATGCATGTAATTTTCACTATCAGCCTGGCATTTTCCTAAACCAGACCTCTGCATTTTGAGGACTGCATTTTTTATTCTCAGCATTCATGCACGTGGAGGAGCTACAGCTATTATGAGCTGATTTGAAAAGATCTTTGTTGTAGCCAGCAAAGGCAACTATTTCTGCAGCAAGGCAGGTGGGAAACCAGTGGAGGAATTAGCTTTAGAGTTGTGTCATTCCATTGTAGTGTAGCTGCTGCATTCTTAAGAAATAACATCAGGCTTTCACTGGTGTCTGGAAAACATCATTTGCTGTGCAGGTACTGTGTCAGCTGTTGCAGGACAAAGGACACTAGTGAAAGATTACATATGATGTGTCATGCTGAAAGACTACCGTTCCATCAAACTTTTCCACTTTCAGCAGTGCATAGTGCTAGAAAACACAGTGAGGAAAAAAAAACCTACCAAAAATACCTTGAAAATACGAAAACAAGAGAGTATTACTCTCACCAATGAAGCATTCTCACCAATGCAGCCAGTCTGCTAAAATTTACAGAAAGACTGAAGAATTATACACCAGAGAAATTAATCCCGCATTAATTCTCAAAGGTGACTATGCATGTGACAACTTTGTCAAATCATTCAGTGTTGACTAAAAGAAAGTTTAATACCTATCAGAAGAGAAACATGGTTTCCTCTGAAAATCTCTTAAAAAATTTTGTTGAGATTGCTGGTTTAAAGTGAACCTATTAAAAGATGAGTATAGGCAAGTCTTAAAAAATATTTAGGGATTAAAAATACTTTACTGAAATGCCAGCAGTCACACATCAGTATTTGTGCTAGGTGTCTGCACTGTATTAAATGATACACATTAAAAAGGATTGAGCTGGTCAAATAACATTCAAATTATAATTGAATCCGAGCCAGAAATTCTAGATCCAGATACTCACTTAGATATTTATGGAAACCAAATCCAAATGTAACATGGTTTTGTAGCTAACAAAAGAGTAACAAGTAGCTGTTGCTAGTTACTTGACCTGTCACACATTATTAATTGTGGATCACCCTTGCCATGTCTCATGGGTGTTCTGTGCTCAGGTCTGACAATAATCAGTATTTTTCTTGAAGCACAAGTTCCCAGAGTCATATGAATATATACAAATCTCATGTCTCTGTCTGTATTCTTTTAGCATTCCTAACAAATTCTCACAATAAAGTACTACATCTTGTGTGTACAGAGAGGGAAATTCGGGGCCTTGTCTTACTTCCTTTATAGTCTACAGAGGAATTCCAGGTTTATTTTCATCAAACTTCTGGCATAGCACCTGGGCCTGCACTGCAATAGGTGTTACATGAGGAGATACAACCCAAACCAATCAAGATACTGCATCTTAATAAGCTATTATCTATCAAGTAAGTAATAGTAACTGGATGGGGGAGTGCTCTTACCATGTCCAAACTGTGAGGTACTTCTAAATTAAAGTGCCTATTCTACACTGACTGTTCTGACATCAAGAATGCCCCTGACTCAGGAGCTAAATGAGATCGTAATCACAGCAGAATTAACAGCAGAATCTGAATCCTTTCTGAATCTATGTTTTTTAATCTTTAATTTAGTAGATAAATGCTCTGTAATCTAAATGAAGTATACAATAAAGTACACCTGGTTTCTGGCCATGTAGGAAAAAACCTACGAATATTGGTGCACTGATCCCACATTCATTTAGTAAGGCAGAAATAAGCCCATTGTAACAGGAGATTGCCATAGGATCCGTATCTTCAGCTTTGCAAATGAACATGCCTTGATGTTTAATTTTCCGTGAGTTCCTCTGCATTTAGGTACCAGCAGGAGATCATTACACTGTGACAGCACTCAGTTCTGATGACATTATCTTAAACTTTTCCCAGTTGTCCGTCCTCACCCCTGTTGTGCTGCCGTCATCTATTAACATTCCACTGACAACAATGAAGGATGTTAGAGCACAGCGCGTTAACCCAGTAGCCAGCCTGGGGTGCTTTCACCTGGACATACGTTTGGGAGTAGCCATAGAGTTAATTATCTGGATGACATTGTGCCAATTCTTCACAAGACTCGTCTGAGATGCTTTGCATTTATAATTCATGGATTCGTAGATTTTTATGGCCAGAAAAAATCATTAGGTCATCAGGCTCTCCTTCTCTGTTATAAAGGCCACACAATTGCATTCACTTACTCCTGTTGTTAACCCAATTACTTGTGTTTCACTGTCCTCCAAAAAAGACATCCAAAGACTTCAAAAGGTGGCTAACCCACTTCTCCCTTGGAAGTTTATCCCTACAACTAATCACCCTAAGTATTACACAACTAATATAGGCTTGGGACTAATAAAGCTTAGTCCCCTATGGATTCGTGTTTCATGGTTGATTGACTTCGATGCCTAACAAGCTGTGAGCTCTGATGAAAGTTTCTTCCCATATACAGAAGATTTTTAAGGTCTTTTCCCCAAGTCCTTGTGAATCCTCTGTGTGTTACTAATGTGACACTTCACATTATGGCCCTGATGGTACTTCAGATCACTACAGATCTCGCTGTCAGGATTGCTTGAAGAGAGGTTTCACCTATTCTTGACCAAATACTTTCATGAAAGCTGTAGAAACATAATTGCTTTTCAGACCACCAAGAGTGACTGCAGAGAAACAGGTTCAAAAGTTACCGGAGGCACCTGTACAAATACATGCTTGCACAAATACACATGGCATTGTTACTTGCATTTTTTTTCTAAATAATTGTCCCTTATTTCTTTTAAATCATTTGTTGCTGTCATCTTCATTATGTTTTTCTTTTCATCCTCAGTACGACTTTCATCTCCAAATCATAGTGCCCCTTAGCACCCAGAATCTGCTCTGAACTGAAAACATCAATGCACTCAGTATTCTTTTTAATATGATGAACATCTTGAGTCACTTCTCTTTCTTATCCTATTGAGGTTTTTTTCACAGCTTGGAACAACATTTATTTCTCTCTTCTGTACTTTTGTAAAATTTTTCCCAATACAGACATCATGATACGAGGACAGGCCCATATGCCCTACTGTTTTTCTGTATTTTTCCAAACATCTGAGTTGGTCCAATAAACAAAAATGCATCCCTTGCTACAAATCTTTCTCGAACCCTTAGACCACTGTAGTTACAACAACATTGCTAAGAGACAGGAACAGTATGCAGTGTTTTCAGTGTTAATCTCCCCAGTGTCAGATAGAGGTAAAAACACCTCCTCATGCGACTCACAACTCCCCTTCTTATATATCAAAGGACCACATCAGTCTTTTCCCAGAACATCTCACTGGGAACTCATGTTGAGTGACTTGTCTTCTTTGACCTCTAAATCCTTTCCAGAGCTTTCTAAGACACAGTCTTCCTATTGTTCAGAGAGAAACTGCTAATGTTCCCTCAAAATACTATACACATTACACTAGACGAAAGGTTTCTTGCAAACAATTGTTTTGGACAGCAAAAAAGGGTCCATAGCCAAGTTTCCCAAAATCAGTGCAAGAAATAAATATCCAACAGAAAAAATTTAAAATTAAGAAGACTGAAACCTACTGTAATAATCTTAATATGTCAAAATACCTGCTTTGATATTGTGGGAGAGATAGAAGGAGTAGAAATGGGAATTCACATGCCAATTTTGATGATTTATATTTTGGAGAAAACAGAAAAAACTTTTGCAAAGGACAGCATTTATTTAGTAGTACTGGTAATCAAGCCTTGTGTGTCTGAGAGTAGTGAACTGAAAAGGTATGAACAAAACTCAGAGGCTTGAAAATAAAGAGCTTGGCTTTCCTCTCAGGATTTATGATAGTAAAAGTGAATTCATATCTCATAGAATGTTGAGACATTCCAATTAACTGCCTTGACAGTCTTCGAGAAAAACAGATCTATAATCTCAGAAACCATGTTAGAATATTTTTTGTTTTGCATATTACTCAACTAAATTATCTTTTTCAGAATTCTTTTTATTAAACTGCTCCATCTCACCTAACCACTGTCAGTGTTGCTAATTAAAAAAAAAGCTGTTTGACACCATGTTCTTTTGCAACTACAATGAAATCTAATAAAGACTGAGGAGAAAACTAGTAATTTTCTTGTGGGAAATCTGCGGCTGACTTCCACTGGGTCATCTGACAAGAAAATAGCACTAAGTGATGTTGATTTTGGTGATTACATACCAATTCCTGAGACAACCTTTCTGCTTGTGGACCAGCTCCTTGAAGAGCTGTCTGTCTCCAGGAAAGGACTGAGAATGCTCAGCTCCTGTCAGATAAGAAGGAACTTGCTATACCAAATCCTGCCTTTGAGAAAATGTTTCAGGGAAAACCTCTGAACACAAAATACTGTTAAATGGCTTTTAGAGACAGTTCTGTCTCTCGTACCTTATTTATCAAAGACATAGCTGGATTTAAAAAAATAATTATAAGGTGATGGTTAAGAAAAGTTCTTGTAGAAAAGGGGTGTTGATCAAGTTGCTTTCAATTGAAGCTTGCAGACAAGAATAATTTTACATTTAATCTTTATTAGAGTAGTAGTAATAAAGCAGTATCACAATGCACTAAAGATTTTATTTTTCTTTATATCTCGTTGAAGAATATGCAGATGTCCTTCAAGGAAAATGAGAATCAAGCCTGTTAATTGTGAGAAATTAATGGCTATTCTCTGTTCTGGTGAGTTTAATGGTTGCAAAGATCTGACTCTGCAAACACTAACACATAGAAATTGCATATCTGCATCAAGTTATTTTCATTATCAGACCCCAACATTGGCTTGTTTATACAGCTTTTAATAGTAACAACAAGCCTGGAGAAAAAAAAAAAAAAAAAGAAGATAGAAAAAGTCTAAACCTGAGGCAATACATAAATCTGCTGATACTGCAAAGTCAGCACTCAATGCATCCATGAAAGAAGAAAGCCAAGGGAGGCAAACTAGGCTTCTAACTATGGAAGTTAATGAGCCCAATTTTTAGCTAGAAGGGATTTTCTGTTTAAAATTCACCCAGGTTTTAGGTTACAATGATTTAAGATTACAGACACCCACCCCGCCAAAAAAGCCAAATGTGCATGGTAAATTTGTTTTAAGGCCTTCCACTGAAAAAAACCCTGTGATAAAATACTAAGGCCACCTTAGGGATTCATCCAAATACTCCTTCCAGCCATACAGGAAAAAAATATTTCTCATGAGATTACAAACAAAGAGGGATTAATTAGTAAGAGATAGTTCTCAGGCATTGCACAATGCATTCATGTCCCTCAAGTCAGCACATTTTACTGAATGATAATGTCAACAGCATAGGTTCTTACTGGCCAAAATTACATATGCATGAGACCTCTCAATGTCAAGAGTATAATAATCTTACGGGATTTGAATTTGTACCCCGGCAAAGGAGACATCAGTGATATGATACAATTTCTAATGTGGGTTCATTCCTGACTTGAACACTTTTTAGTTCAAACTACTGATAATGAACATGGGGGATTTGCTTTTGATTTTCACAGCTTTGGGAACAAGCCTACTGGAAAGCTCATCAGTGGAAGCTGCAGGTGCACATCCCCTCTTGAGATGTTAACCCAGAAGAAAAGCCATGATCTCCCCAAGATAAATACAATGTGACAATTACAGGAAGGCTTCTAAATAGTAAAGGAGGAAAGTTCTGGTACAATATTCTGATAGGAAAGGAAAAATTTTAACATAAATTTTAGATGAAGCTATATTGCTTCATGAAAATGCCGTGATTCACTCAGACAGCACAGGACTGTTGCCCTAGAGATCTCCTCCAGTCTCAAATTCCCATATTCATTGGAAAACATCCATTGACATCATTGTAGATAGGAGCTGAATTTGTCCTGAATTTGACCGGAAATCTGTCTCTTCAGATATGGAGGTCAGATTTGGAAATACAACTTTAACTGTTCTGCTTCTTTAGTCATAAAATAGGTACACCAGTTGTGTACTACACTAGGTGAGACCTTTACATGTACATTTGCAAAAAAATCCAGTGATAGGGACAGAAGAATGCCATGTCTCTTTACTGTGCCTAGACACAGTGCCATTTGAACTCAAAACAAAATACATAGCAGAGGATGTTTGTGAAAGAGGAGCCTGTCCTCTCAGTCACTGACTGAAGAGGAATCTCTGGCAGTCTTTCATTCGGGTTCTCAGACAGCTCTAAGGAAATCAAGGGTAGATATCTTTATCATTAAGCAATAAAGCTCGAAGGGAAAAGAATATACTTGTGAATACCATCTCTCTAACCATCTCTGATAAATTAACTGTCTTAACCCTTTTCCCCACTCCTTTTTTCCACCCATCCCTTTTTTTAGGTGACTACACCCTTTCACCTGCTTCACCCTCACCCTTGCCAGCTTCAGTACTTGGAGCAATTCAGAGAGCCCTGCCAGCAAACCTCCCGCTCCACTTACTGCTGTGCTGCCCCACCTCCCATCTGCTGCTCCACAGCCTGTCTGAAGGGACTGAGATTGGCAAGGAAGCAGGTGAAACACTCTGAGAAGGCAGACAGAGGGAAGCAGCAGGTTCCCAGCTGGTAGCAGACTGAATAGGACTTAACTTTTCTCCCACGAGACCTGAGCAACCCATAGCTAGATGGAGTTGCCCTGCAGTCACAATTCATTTTCCACAGACATCAAAGGTCTAGCATGCCACATTTTGCACTGCTTCTTCAAAAAAAGAGTAAGATGCTATTGAAAAATCTAGTAAATACACGGCATTTTCATGATAAAAATTGTAATTGCCACTGAAGTGGTGTTTAATAATTTTAAACAAAGCTCTGAGGCATTCTAAGAAAATAAATATAGGACAAAGGATTCTTCTGTAATATAATGCAAACCCCTCACTCAATAATATGTTAGTGAAATTTATGTAACTAATTAGTGGAACTTAATGAACATTTAAATCCACTGTGCTTTTGGCTATCACAGGGAAATATTCCGGTCAATGAATGCAATCAAATCAGGTAAGGAATTTTTTTTTTTTAAAAAGCATGAAAAGTTATCTATTAAAAATCATGCCTGAAAAATGAAGAATAAGTAGCTGGTGTGTAGTGTTTGTGTCTGAGGTCACTCTCATCTAGAAACTCACCAGTTCATTGCAATTACAAATGAAAAGCTTTTCATTAATACTCATATTTGGGGAGGTAAATAGCTGCATTGCTGGCTCCAAACCAAACCAGGCTTTAGACAAGTGGTTCCTGAGATCACAGCAGCAAAATACAATATATACACAATGTATATGCTGATAGCAACAACCACACACAACATTTCACAGAAAGTCACATTTGCCTAAATTTTCTAGGCCACTGCAACACAACAGGATTTTTTTCCTGTGATTTTGAAGTATAAACGTATAGATATTTTGCCAAATTTTATTTTCCAGTCAAATTACTAGAAAACAACAGCAAAAATTGCAATATATAAAGGAAAACATAATGGTTGAGTCCCATTGGAAAAGCCCATCAACAGCATCAGTTTGGGTAGGAATTTCACCTAGGACAAGCCTCCTAGCCTTTTGCTGGAAGCAACTAACCATCTCAGCTAAAATCATAAAACTTTCTGGAATGCCAAGGTACATGAAGAAAAATTAGATATGAATCAAGTTTATTTAACTTTTATTTAAAGATAGCAATAACTCCTTTGCACTCTTTGGCAGCCTAGGGCTGCTTACAAGTTACACCTGTAACTCTCATTATGTAAATGAGATTATACCTACTCATTAACCTCTAGTGTATTAATGGCTAATTATGTCTTATTATTTAAAAGTGGAAGCCCCATACAGGTTGTGTGGGGATAGGATGGCTGAATATGAGTGAAGGTTTAGATGTGTGAAATGAAAAGGTAAAGCTGTATCTACAAAGGGTTCTTAGAGGTTAAATATTTCACATCTTCATTACATTATATATAGATTAAATTAATGTGCAGGTGGAATAAAGACAAAGCACTGATATTGTAACTTGCAGCATGCATTTGCCTCAAAGATGCTCTTGGTATCAGTGTGACTTTCTTTAGTGTCGGTTTCATTCTCTCCTTAGAGCACTCACATGTACCCTACAGCATGTAAAAGCACATGAAGTGCTAAAAAAAAATCTATTCCTGGCTTGTCTTCTGAGACAGTATTAAATTCAGGTCATTTTGACTGAATTACACAAAATTTGCAGCTACAGTCCTTTTTCAGAATAGAGGTGTTGAAATGTGCTGAGTAACATACAGCTATTTTACCCAATTATTTTGTGTAGGGGGAACATAAGAATATATTTTAAAATATTTCAAGTAGCAATACTATTTACCCATTTAAATGTTTAACAATGTTTCAACATGAAACATTTTGATTCCTGGATTAAAGAAAAATTTATTTTAAAATTCTCTTGAAGTTATTTCTCATGTAATAAAAAAATCTTCCTCAAAATCTTATCCAACCTCTTGTTATTCATGTTTTTGGTTTTTGAAACTGTTAGAAAGCCAAATAGCCCATTCTACACAAAGTCCTTTTTCTTAAACAGAACTTCTCAGACAGGGCTTAGCCTGCTGAACAGCATTTAATCACTACCACTAAAGCACAGTTATGGTGTCATGCAAAAGACAGTGTCACTAAGTCTCTAGGTATGAGAAAGATGATTTGTTTGACTTGATTTTTTTTTTCCTAATAGCACTGAGAAATCCCTTTAGGCAAGACCCTTTTTTTTTCCCCTTTGTTTTAATTTTTCCTTAAGCAAAAAGGAGTGGGACTCATTTGTTAGGTGTGTGAGACTTTGCAGGTCTGGTTTTACAATACACCATTTAGTCTTTGGTGAGGCTTGTTAAACCCTGAAAGAAAAGTCATGCATTGACTGAGTGACGCCACCCTGAGGTTGATTCCCAAGGGAAAGTAAAGATTTGGTCCTGCCTTGCAATCATTAGGGTGACCGAGAACACCTTCTAGCAAGTGATAGCGTACCCAACCTTGGCAAGCTGCATAATAACATTAAACCCAGTGATGTAATTATTCACTTCTAATATAAAGGGCAGGGTGCCCTGGGAAATCAGGAGCAGGTCTGAGAAATACATTTCACAATACAAACGGAGGCAGTTTGTCAAGATTCTTACCTGGGAAAATTAACTTATGAAGCTGTCCTATGCATCCAGTGTGCCCAGTTCAGAATAATTTCACATTTATGCAGGGAGGATCTGTAAAGCACTAAATTATCAGGCTTGAACACCTTGTTTGAAATATCACTTTAATTTGTTGTGGCTCAGAGATTTTTAACTTCTTATTAATTATGGAGATACATAATGTAAATATGTACATAAGTTTAGCATAAGAATTTAAACTAATCCCTACTGACCCGGGAACATAAGAGACATTTATAGGTAGAAAATGTCTTTCATAAAAGCCAGTGAGAAAGTCAGCAGCACTCAAGAAAGCATGGAAGACTTTTCTTCAGTGTCAAACTCCTTTTTCATGAGCATTTCTTCATTTTTTCTTTATTCTGTATAACCTTGTGTGTTGCCAGGTAACCGATTTTGGCTGTGTAAAGGTACACATTTCCAAATATATCCTTAAATATAAACTGAAAATATTTGCATCTTCATTCATTTATACACCGACAACTTTGGATTTGTTTGCAAAGGAATAGCTACACATGCCAAAGAAATGACTGTTCTATACCTCTGTACACAGAAAAATAGATTTTTCTGCAAGTGTATTTCAAACTGTGGAATATTTGAACTACAGCCCAAGTAATTACCTGAGCAGTCTACTGGGAATGTACATATTAGAACAAGTTGTAAAATAATCTCTTCCAAATAGCTATTAAAAACAAAATTACAGATCCTGGGCCAGATTCTCAGCTGTTACAAATTGGTGGCTGTTACAAGTCTCTGACTTCATGTGTGCAAAGGTTGAGCTCCAAGAGAAATTTTACAGTAAAACTACAAATTACTGAAAAATGAGGTTCAGAGTAGAAGCACAGGTGGTATTCACACCATCTCCTCCAAATTCCTTTAGGTATTTAGCCTGGCTTCTCTGAATTGTGCCTGCCTCCCCTACACCGGCCGTATGAGGAACCTGGGTTCCTCCAAGCTGCACCATAACATGACTAAAGTAGAATCAGTCAGGCAATGTAAATGCCCTGAATACACCACAGAAAGGTCATGTCTTCTGTAAATATATCTGAATTACTAGAGGGACTCTGCTTTCAAGAAAAAAAAGAAGTGTCAAGCCATTTCATTGTAAAGGTTATGGTTATTTGCAAAAGCAAATCAATTGTTGCTCCAATTTCTGCATCACTTTCTAATTTCTCTGGGATTCTCTTAATTAAAAAGTATCCTGGATATTGTCTTGCTGTCTGTATTAAGATTCTTATTTTCTTCTTTAATGACAGTCTAAATCTAGTGTAGTAACCAACTGACTAATACAGGGAAATCCCAATCTTTCAGCTCCATTGTATAATTTATACAATATGTTCAACACTTTCCCACATAATAAACGTGGGAATCCCTTACAACCAGTCCAAGGTCTGAGGTTTTTCATATGAATCATGTTCGCTGCATCCTGGCTTAACCACACCCCCAAGTACTTCTGCTGGGAGCCAAAGAGTTACTGCAATCATCAGTGGTAGGAGATACCGTGTGCAAAGGGATTATTTACAGCAGGATGCAATGAAGATGAGAGACAGACACTGATAACTTTATCTCAGGGGTTACCTGGGAAAGACTGCTCTAGGTCTATTTAAAAGAGTAACTTTAAATAATGAATAAATTAAGAGATATTATCATTCAAATATTACTTCTTGCTATGACAAATCTTTCATGTAACCCTTAGCCAGGTTCTGTTTATTTAAGGTGATGCTCATTTGAATCGTTTGGGAAAGAAGTGCTTTCACGGTATGTGTTATTCAATTTGACAGTTCTTTGCAACATGGGAGAGTCATGTTTGAACTTGTACAGAGAAATGTCATTGTCTTGTCTTAAGAAAAGATATTCAAGATAATGTTCACATGCATTTAGCCTCCCTGAGTGGAAAATTAATGTCTGGCAGAAGTTTATATGTAAGGGAGAAGGCAAATGACAACAGGTTGTCCCATTATTAATGCAAACTGGCAATTTTAATCAGCCTTCAAAAACTAAAGCACAGTTCCTGAGTTATGCTCAGGACTGCGAATCCAGCTAGACAGTTGCCTGTAACAGAGATGTCTTCACTGTACATTTATTCCCATTGCTTAGAGCCCTCACAGATGCACAGACATAGCATAGACACAATCACCTCACGGTCTTTTCTCTGGCAGACATATTTCACTTCTTTTATACTGTGTTGTCAGATGAATCCTAGCTCCACCTGTTGCAATCAGGAACAAGAGTTTGTCAAGGTACTCACTCAGCTCAAATCTGACCACCTGACTTGGACTTTTACTCTGAATCATGCTCTGGAAGAACCTCCTAGATATACACCTGTCTGTTGACTCCAGAGGGAACCAAGTCTAAAGGCCAGTCAGATAACTCAGTCACCTAAGTCAGAAAATGGATTGTGAATGTTAAATAAAGCCACTCACACTTATATGGAGGTAAAAATAAAGGGAAAAAATGGTTCAGTGCTACATTTGTAAGAGTGAGGGGTTTAGAGCATTTTCCTCCTTCCTTACTAAAGGTAGTTTTTGGAGTGGAAGGAGGAATTCATAAAAGGAATTGCTTTTGCACTATCGTGCAAAGGTGCACTAGTCACAATCCAACCACTTGTTGAATATTGCAAGTTTGCCATGTCTGCATTCACTGCATGAAGCTAAGAGGCAGAAGTAGGGATCCCGAGTTTGGTTCTTATCTACATCACTGATCCAGTTTGTAATATTAAGCAAGTCAAGTAAGTGGTGTCAGGTAGGCATCACAGGTTTTCCCACATCACAGAAATGCTGTTTGGCTGAATTAATTTATGCTTATGAAGCACTTAAACTTTTTTTGAGAAGTCAGTGTAGTAGTATGAAAAGGAATTTCTCACAGGTTCCAGAGGTGCTGGGATCCAGAGGAACTGAGGCAATTAATCACTGTTCTTACAGAGTGAGAGCACTGTGCCTCTCTGAAAGACAAGCATACACAAAAGTTAAGAAATTGTTTATTCCAGCCGTAATAGGAAACTTTTGTATATAATTTCCCTGCTTACTCAGAGGCACTTTAACATCTGTCAGGCCAGGCCTAGCACTTAGCACACAGATCTGAGGACAGAAACACATGCCCCATTTCCTGATAGCAGCTCGCCTGCCACTGCTGCCAGACTCAGGCACCATGCATAAGACATCAGGCTCAGTTCCACCAGTGTGTAGTTGGGCTTCATGGACCAAATCCAAATTTGTGCAGGTGTAAATGAGAGCCACACAATCTGTTCCATGCCTTTAATGAAATTTCAGTTCTGATTACATGGCACTCTCTTCCTTTTAACTATTCAAGAAGGGATAAGGACTGAAGCCAAAAGCTACTCACCTTCCTAAAAAGCTACTTCACTTCTTGCTTCTTTGAGGCATGCAGTATTTCAATCAGAATCTTTATCAACAGCTCCAAACATCATGCCCATCCCTTCCCATTCAGACAGTGCCAGTCAGATCAAACAGCCATCACCACAGCATTTGGTGTCGTTCAGGGAAAAAGTGTTTAAGGGCATCCACTCTTTTCTTTTAAAGCCCTGTTTTCAGTCAAAATCTCTTCAAGCTCTGCAATAGAAAAATTGTATCTTTCACTCAAACACCACCAATCCCACTCTTCTTTCTTGTATTTAATCATAATTCCTGTTCACTGAGTTGCTCTTTCTCCTGGGTTTATACACCTGTGCTCCTCTCCACTTTTACTCAATCTTTAAGCATCTGGTAACATCCAGTGCTGCCAAGTTTTCCTATGAGAGCAAGCACACTCAGAGGCCAATAGTGACAGTAATCACTGTAACAGACAATTTCAAATATTGTGTGTTCCTCTTACACTACAGGGACTGCTTTCCCAGCCCAAAGGGAAAAAAATAAGAACTGAAAACCTTAGAACTATTGAAAAATATGTATTTTCAGCTAGTTAGGAAAGATAATGCAGTGGTTTTATTTTTATTCTTTACACCTACAGACCCCTACATGCATTCACACATCTATACTTCAGAGCACTTTATCACTTCAGTCATAATTTAGAATTTTTAAAAGGCATGCAGTGCAAGGCATTGCACTGATTGCAGTCTGCTTCTATCACCCAAAGAGTCTGGAAGCATAATCAGTGTTGTATTCCTTATCTGCTGTATTTCCTTTTCTCCTTTTGCACCCTGACAGAGGATTAATCACCTGATGGGAATACCACAGACTGCAGAGATCTGGTGGGAAATATATTTCTGAATGACTTCACACTAGTCAGAAGTTCATGATGTCTATGATTTATCGTCTCTAGTGAATTTCTCATTGCTTTTGAGAATTTAAACTAGTTCAGCTGCTCCTAGTGATGAGGCACAGAATGCAAATACAAGGCCACAGTAACTCTGTGAAGCTCATATTTGGAAAGCAGCTTTTCCAAAATATGCAGAGAAATGATGACTTTGGACCTAAGGAGGAGAAGAGCAACTTACTTTTCAGCTGTTCCCACATTCTCTTCTGGCTGTGCTGTAAAGATTTGTACATAGGAAAAAAAATGTAGAAGAACTTTGGTCAAAATTTGAAGTCCTCCTTCAATTTTCATCACATTTTTGCATGGCAAACTTCCTCTCAGCATACTTCCATGTAATAAGATACACACATGGAAGAGCAGAAAGAAAAAACAAGGCCAAGATGTCAAGACTGCTCTTTGGCATATTCAGGATGTACCAACTGGAAGGTGAAAATGAGAGCAGCTCAGGTAACAGACACTGTTGGACAGATGGGGTTTATATACCCCAGGAGGGTAGAAATGCTCAGTAGGATCATTCAAAAGCAAAGGCAGATGGCGACATCATATAAATTCTACCCTGAATAAGGATTTCAGGTTCAGAGCCCTGATCTGAAGGACCAAATATAGCTTGGCTGCCATCTCTCAATGTTTCAACTAATTTTTAAAGCATTTTTATTTCCTATCTTCCTTAGTGTTGAGTTTTGACATTCAGTGGTATGTCTCCTCTTCAGCCTCGAAAACGGTTAGTTATTTCTTTGGGATCACAAAATTATAAAAGCAGTGTTTTGACATACAAAATAAACACTCAACATTTTACAACCTCTAAATATATTTCTGGGAACAGACACTGAAATTATACAATATCTTCTTCGGCCCAAAAAGACTTTAAAGGCTGTCTTCACTGAGCAGTGTGATAAAAAGGACTAAAAATATTCAAGATACTGACAGTGTTTTAAGTGTTCAAAAGTAAAACACATTTGAGCATGCATGTGAGCAAGGGTCTGACTACTGACTGGTCTGCCCCTGTGTAAAGGGGCATAAAGCCCTACTGTTCTGATATGAACAACTGCAAGTGACAATCCTAAGCAAAAGGACTGGAAAACTAAGGTTACCAAGAAGTCGTCTAAGCTATAACCAAGCCACTAAGTCAAGCAGCTGTTTAACCATAGTCATATGTATATAAATACCAGAAATTTACAAATTTGAGTGGACAACAAAACCAGAAAACTGTCCCAATGCTTGACTTAGGAGAAAAGAGACAATGTGAGATGAATAATTGGTTAGGCTTTCTTCCCTTTGTCACTTCCCTGACAGTGTGGATATGCCTGTTCTCCATTTTGAGAACGTATGTGTTCCCTGAAATGAAGAGAGGTTTCATCTCCTTTCAGCTATCACATTCACCTCTTTCAGAAGGTTTGCTTTGCCCAAATTCTTTGACAAGGAGTGAGTGAAATCTCAACCCCACTGAAGGCAGTGGGAAATTTGCCATTTGCTATAACAGAGCCAGGGTTTCAACAGAAAGTTTATATCCGTAGAAGACCAGACTGAATCTAGTTCAGTGTTTGTGAAGTGCTTTGAAGTAGAGAGTGTTGCAGCACAGAAAGTATTGGTATTATTACTATTGCTATTGAGTGCATGACAGAGAGGAAAGGTAGAAACCTCAGAGTGAACTGGAAGGAAACACTGATTCTGGAGATCTTTCTCAGAGGTCAGTACATGGCATTTTTCTGAACAGTTTCCTTTAAAAGTGTCTAGTAAAATTCTCTTTCAACCTAAGTACTTTCTTGTCATGTTAATCAGAAGCAGATCTTCCTACCAAGCTCAGCCATCCTTATGGAAAGCGTCCTATCTTTTCCTTTACATACTTTTCCTGAGTTTTATTACTGGTCTCTAAAGAATAACTGAAATATTCTACAGAGAGCTTGGCTTGGTTTTGTTTTTTTTTCAGAAGCACTGCAAAAGCCCATGCTGGAAGGGAAAATCTATGTTTTGCTTTCAGCCTGTCTGTTCTTCCTCTGAACTACAGTGTGGCCCATGCACTGCACTGGCTCATGGAAAAGAAAGCCTGGGATCCAGTATTGTTGGCAATTATAAGCTCTTCCATTACTTGTGGTTGTCGTGCACTTATTACCACCAGACAAGACAACAGTTGGTCATCAAGGAAAAAAAAGCCCTCTCCCATGATCTCATTAACTAGTTTATCCTGCCACAGACTCATTCAGAATTCTTTTCAAGTTACATGGACAAGACTGCAGTCAGGAAATGTGCTAGCTGCTACCAAAGGAACTAACATTTGGGTCTTGGCTGTTGCTTCCCCCCAGTATTCTCAGATCACAGTCCCTGCAGTTCCCTCAAACATCTTGCTCATTGGGAAAAAACGCTCCCTGTAGGGTTCAGACACCCAGGGACTGATCCTCAACTGGTGCAGATTGTCAGGGCTCCCTTAACCTCAGGCAACCCAAGGTTTTAGGCTTGAAAGGATTTATCAGCAACTCAGCAGCTGTGAGAAGAGCACAGCTTTAGGTCAGAGAAGGAAAAGGACAGCAGTTGTGAATCAGCCATTGGCACACTCAGCTCAGCTGAGAATTCCCAACCACAGCCTACAGAAGGGAGTTGCTACATCTTGATTAATTTCAAATCACACTGTCTTCTTTCAGTCTCTACCTTTTTTGGTTATCTCAGTGCACAGCAATGGTCCCAGTGGTTGAGATCTGCACAGTTGTGTTCTTGACTCTGATCTTAATCATGTGGCCTGCAATGGAAACTGTGACAAATTACTTCTATCAGTCAACTAAAAAGAAAACACAAGTTTGTACAGTCTTCTAAATTTAATCAACTACACTACAAGCCAAATAAATGTGGTGATACAAAATATGCTATTAAATACTTCAATATTTAGTAGGTATAAATGCAGCTACAAAGAAATTTGAAATACCGTAACCTAGGAATCTTCCAAAAACAGTTTCTTCTTCTGTTTTTAACCCAGATGTCTCTTACTAACAAGCTATTGCCGCTGAGACACAGCACATTAGCACTGAACTAATGCACCTATACATCTTCTAGAATGGAATCTGGAATGGATCTGATTTCTATATGACCAACATCTATCTACATGCAATCATGTCAACACCTCACTTGATGCTCATACAATTATTTTCCAAGAAGACTCTTAGTCTCTCTGTCTCTCAGTGCTTTGGAGAATGAGACCACTTCTTTGTAAACTGAAATACGGATCTAAATGCCCAAGTTTATAGAGATAGATTTTAAAACATTGGCAACAGTGAATAACTGCATTAAGAAAAGCAACCCCAAATATAACCATCTAGTTAAGTATTTGCTGCAAGTATATATGTATTCCCTATTTAAACTTACCAGTAAAAAACGGTATGTTCGGATGTAACATTTCAACCAATAAACACATTCCTAAGGGAAGATATGGCATGCTTTTCTACCACTTATCACAGTCAAACACACCAGCTGCATCTGTTCAGGGCAGTTCATATCTCACTTAGCACTACTTTTCATGGCCTGTGACATAAAAAAGAAGGTACCTGGCCTCACTCGTTGTTCTTAGGAAGATCCACAACACTGGGCAAATCAGTATTTCCCTCATGCCACACTGCTCTTAAGTATCCGTGGGTGATTTCAACACATACTGGTTTTTGACTCCAACACAACAGGCAGACAAGGGGACAATTTAGAAAAGGAGAAAGGTGAACAGAGTATTGATCCCTTTCTGTGCCCTCAAAAACCACACAGGCAGCTTGGGCTAGAGAGACTTAGCAAAAGGGATAACTTAGTGTTTTACCACTCCGAAATCAGCTGTGACATCCTTATGGGGAGGTCAGAATTTCACTCACTCTCTTTTTTTCCTGACAGAGAAAGTCTAACGGTTTGCTAAAATAACTTGTAGTGGGGCTACTTCTTCCTTTCCTGGAACGGGGGGAGCAGAAGACCTGGTGCTGCTAAAGCCCTTTGACGTGCCAGCCCTCTACAGCTTCCACGTGGGCTCTGCCTCTCGGGGTCACACCTGTTCTCAGCCCCATGGCTGAACAGCACCTCACAGCACGGCTCCCCTGCCTTCCCTGCTGGGGGAAACACACAGGCACCCTCTAGCCATGCACCTCGCCTCCTCAGCAGCTCCGGAGGCCTGTGGTGGGTCGGCTCCACTGATCAGCTGGAGATTTTGTTTAGAAGGCTTCTTTATGCTGTTTATGCTGCTGTCAACACCACAAACCTAACGCTGCCACCTCGTTGTTTACATACCTCGGCTCCAGGACACCCTCTACTAACACTGCTCAGTGTGTGAGGGTGCAGCTTCTCTTTTTTATTTTTATAAGGTTTGTTAACCACATCGCTATAAGATATGCATTCAGATTCCACCCAAACAGACCTCTTGCTGTCAGCGTTTAATTATGCTTGCATTCCTATGTAAATAGAGTGTTAGCCAAAATAGAGCTTTTTATAGAAGATAAGGTCAGGCACATCTTTACAAGAAAAGGAAGCTTTGGAAGCTTCTGTGCTTCTGACAAGAATAAATTTCTAAACGCAAGGGAAAAATGTATAGAATTGAGCCTGTTCTGTTGGTGGTAAATCACAGTACTGAAAGTAGTACTCTTTATATATCTTTATTTGAAGACTTAAGAGTACATATTTAATGTGTGTATATAAAATATGTCCTTGTAAGACTAAAAAGTCTTTTCAGACTTCTATTGAAAAATACTGTGCACTTAAGATCACTCTTTTTAATGATTCACAGTTCAGGAAAGATATCAACCAAGTTTTTCTCCCAAGCTGGGTATCAAATTATTTGACAATCTTTTTCTCAGTTTGGCTCATGTATGTAAATATCTGGAGAAACATTATGTTCTAAGCTTAACCACAGATTTTATATCATCAGATAAGCATATATTTTGAATCCTAATTTAAAGCTTAAAATACTGAAATCTCATAAATTCAAATAGGTCACTAGTCTTCCAAGTAAAAATGTCCATTACCTTTTCAAGTAGTTTTAGATGAATAACACAATCCTTCAAACAAAAATATCAGACCCCACTGTGTTTAGATTGATGGGAACTGCAGCAAGACTCATATAATTTTTTCCTCACCAACATGAGTCTTAACTCAATTGTCAAGTTTGCTGTCACCTCCAATCTAGATTCCTGTGAAAGGTCACACAGATCTAATGCATTGGCTCAACTTTTATTGTACTGGGGCATTGTGGTTAACTTCAGATCTCCAGCTAGGATTCTCAGTAACCACACTGAGAGGTAGAACTGAAATCACATTGAACAGAGCTATTTCCATGATAACAGCTTTTGAAGAACTTTTGCAAGTTTCTGGGTGATAAGAAACTGCATCAGCTATTTTGGCTCATGATTTGGTCACATTCAATGCAGCGGAATGGAATTTAAGTATTGGTTAACCTGATGCTGCTCCAGAAATCTATCTAGAACACAATTTAGCGTTCTCAAAATGAGACTTGACAAGTCATTTTCTTGTGGCAAATTTGTCTAGACATTACAATTTTGATTTGTCCAAAGGTTCTTAAGTTTCTAGTAGTGTCAGAAGTAAGTATCACAGTAATTTGGGGGCTGATGGTTCATATGGATCACCCAAGTTCTTCTTTCTGAGACACCATTAGGAAATCAGAGCAGAATTTTGTTTACTGTATTTTCACTTGCAAACCTTTAGGTACCCTAAAAATGCTTAATAAGGAAGACAATTAATGAAGCATTTGCAATTAACTTCTTTTATTGCTGAGTACCTCCCCACTACTGTGATGTAATTCACCTGTGCTGTTTGACCTAAAGGGGAATTTGGCAGTTGAAGCTGAGATGTTCTCACGGATCTGCCCTATTACCTAACTTTACCTACTGCTTCTTTAGAGAAGTGTCAAATGATTTACATATAAATATAAAATCAATTTTATACAAAGCACTCTGAACAAATGTCTTCCACTATATGATTAAAAAAAAGACTTTTTTGTGGCTGGAAATGCTTTGATAAACAACAGGTCTCATTGACTACACCATTGAAATGCTCTAATGAATTTTTAATGTCTTCAGTTGTTTAACTGGATCTTATTACAAAGAAGCTAAAGACATAGGAGCATGATGTTTCCTCCACTGGCACATTTAAGAAATCAGTAGAGGCATGCCAAGAAAATGTTCTGTTTTCAAAACAAGGCTCCAAAACTGAACTCAGGGGAAAAAATAAAAAGCATTTTGTCGTTGTTTCTGAATTAAACTACTGCTGCTGATTTGAAATGTAAACTACCCTTTCCTCGAACTGAATACACTTGGTTCTGTCCTTTACCTCCCTACTGGTATGATATTGCATCTGTGGCTAGCTGACAGGTTGGCAGAAACTGGTCACGTTTGAAAACAAATTCAAGGTGAGAGATCTCTTGCTGCACAGACAGTAGGGGGGAAATTCTACTACTGTAATCTATGTGCCATTTCCCCATGAAGTTAAAAACTTGATTTCCAAGACGCTGATGTGCTTCACTTCTAGCTACTATTGCACAGGCCTGCCAGCTGCAGAGATCCTCCCTCTCTGCTTAGTAACCCCGTACTGATTAACAAGACTGAACTGAGAAAGTTCACCTTACACCGTTTTGTCAGGTCCTTCATTTACTACCAATGTCCCCATGCCTGCTGCAGGTTTTAAATCTTATATGCAGTCCTGAGCCATAGGAACTGAAGCACAATGAGATGATAAATCATTATAGACTCCTCTAGCATTCTGCTGTTTTTCTGGTGACCGACCCGCTGTGCCTTGAGAAGCCCCCCAGCTTTCCTTGCTGTAGAAGCCTACGTATTATCATCCCCAACAGAACAATGGAGTTGGCTGCACATGCAGTGGGAACCCAGTGCACCGTTGGAGAGAAGAGCCTCTTGCAGAGCTTGCAGAGAAGGGATCGTGAGGAGTGCAACACAATGAAGCCCGAGGAGCACTAATGCACATAGGGGTTGCTGTGCCAGGGCTCTGCTCAACAGGCTGCATCTCCTGGCAAAGTTACAGGGCAGGATTAGCGCTGATCAGAAAGACAAGCTACTTGCTTAGTTTCCTCATGTAAGAAGGAGAGGAGTAACACAGCAGGGATAGGAAGAGTTTCAAAGCCTGCAAGGACATGAGAACTGTTACAACACTGAAAAAAAAATAGAGGTGCGTCTTCCAGCAGTTTTTCTGACCACAGTGAAGAAGGTACCAAAGTTCACTCGCCCATAGACTTCCCTGAATGAGAAATAACATGTAGAAAGTGGGTGTCTTCTTCCCAGAACACACTCCAGAGTGTTTGAGAATGTACCTCATCCTCCCCCACATTTGTTTGTTTTATCCATCTGTTATTGCCCCATATTTGATTATGAATTGAAAGCATTCTCCTGGAGCTGCACTCTGAGCTTTTCAAACTGAAGTGTTTGAAAAAGGCTTGTCACTACAGGAAGGATACAGAGGGCATCACATTCCCCAGCTGCCTCCCATCACCCTTTCCCCCTCCCTGCACCTCAGGGCCAGCAAGCAGCTTGGATGCAAAAGGGGAGAGCTCTAAGCAGCTGCTACCTCTTCCCTGTTTCTCCTGCTGAGCAGCTCCCATGCAGGAAAGTGGCTCTGTTGCTTGATTTCAAGTTGGAGGAGCCTGAGGGCAAACAGAATGGTTCATTGGGCTGTCTAAGCCTGCAGTGGCACATTAGTAGAGCATGGATTACCCCCATCCTACATAGCCACAAAGGACAGGCAAATGACAGAGAGGTCATGTGGCTCCCTGATTCTCCCTGCCCCAGCCACAATGCCTGATTAAAGAAATTATCCTAATTTTTCCCAGATGAGTGTCCCAAGGAAATGCACACAGTCTTACAAAGCATTTCTTCTGGAAGAGTCTGCAGAAATATGATGTTCTGGCTGTGCTCTAAATTTGGGAAGTTCTCCATCTTCCAAGGACTTTCCAAGAAGGGGTATTTGAGGGCGATTTTCACTTCTTCTGCACTGGCTGAACTGACACATGAAATGACCTGTTGAAGTCTTGGGCTATGGAGGAGTTTCTTTGCTCCAGCCAAGTGTCCTGCAGAACAAGCTAAAACTCTTCAGTTCAGCCTACAGGAGCTCTCTCTGACACTGTCAGAGTGTGATAAAAACCACGGCAGCTGGCAGAGCTGGGAGCATCCATATTGTTTATGCACTGTTCTTGAGTGAGAAGAGTATAAATCTTTTAAATGTATAGCCTGTTTCTTAAGAAGTAGTTTTGGTTTTTTTCCTGAATTACTCCAATAAGCCATTTGCATTTGATAATTAAACTGATATGGGGGGCCATTTCAGGTAGCAAATTTGCTCCTTTGTTCTTTGCAACATGAGGAAATTTATTTTAAAAACAAGTTTTCAACTTCAAAGCTTTATAAAAGCTGACACAAAACACAGCACACACACACCACCCGTGCTTCTCATTTTAGCCATTTGCAGAGCCCAAAAGCGGTGTGGAGAGGGCTGACAGTAGGGGGATTGAAAGAGCTTTTCTGTGTGGGCTCCTGCTGCAGCCAGATTAGACGAGGGAATTAGAGACAGGGTGCGGTTCCCACCTCGAATGCCTCTCCTGCAGTTCACAGACCTTCACACTGCCTTATTAACACGCACTGCCCTCTCTCCTTCCAAACATGCAAACTGCACCCTCTCCCAGGTCCCTCCTTAGCTTAAGGGCGCTGGCATGTTCTCTGCTGACTTTCTGGAACCCAGGGATTTCCAATTATTTCCACATCCTCCTCCTGTTTCTCTTCTGGCTGTGATGCCTTTGGGCTGCCTGCTTGACTTCCCACTCCACAGGTCTGCAAGGCAAGGGCAGAAACACCAAAATTAAGAGAGCAGAGTAATATTTGCACAAGGCAAAAGGGGAAAGGAACAAATATAAGTTGCCTGGAGCCAAATCTGCTTATTCTCTCTATCTTGCTCCTTTCTAAAGAGGCAGTCTTTGTGTCTCCTCAGGTTCTTGTTAAGCTTCCCGGAGCATCCAGCTTTGTCTCTCTCCGTTCTTAGGAAGCAATGAGGAGTGTCTTCTTTGCTTTTAGGCACCAAAGACTGCATCAACAAGGTGAGCATGTTTTATTCAAGTATGCGGCAGCACACTGCAGCAGATCCGAGAAGCCTTGAACATACTGTTGCAACATTTTAAATTCTTGCATTAGATGACACCTACCCAGAGCAAAAGTTGACCACAATCTGATAAGCAGTGGTTGCAGAGCCTGCACCTAAGGCCTGTCCAGCACTCGGTCTAGCAATTCCCTCACAAAGGTACCAGCTTGGCCCATCACACAGCCCTAAGACACTCCCTTGGCTTTGCAGTGCTTGTTGAACTGCTCTTCTATTTTGCTGTGTATCAGAGACACTCCTCGCTCCATTCCTTCCAGACTAGAAAGCTGGTGGCTGTAAGGAGCCTCCTCCAAGCCCTTCCCTGGCCAAGGCTACAAAGGGCCCCCACCCTCTTGCTTGCTGTGGGTACTACTACAAAAAACATCCTTCACCGTGTTCCCAGGCCAAGTATTGCAGGGAGGGAAGGGGAAGGAAGGAAAGGAGATAGCAAATCGACTTATTGTTCACAAGAAGGGTGGGGGAATCGTAGAGAAAAGCTGACCTGAGATGCAAGGCTCTTTTAGTTTCCTCCTTCCCCTGCAAGGACGATTTCTGCTGTTCCCACTCTTCCCCACTCCATTCCCCCAATCCTACTTCTACCCCTAAAGGGAGGGGAAGAACTGTGCCTGTCTTTTGCAGAAGTCCTGGCTTGATGCTCTTCTCTGGGAAGTCAGTCAATCAGAGCAGCTCCCCACACTGGCAGAGCCGGGCCTGTGGTGAAGGCCTAGGTCAGGTCATCAATAGCACTGCAGGTCTTCATGTGCCCCTCTGTTAGATGGCCAGAGTAAGACAGACACCAAGCACTTATCTGGTTATCCTTTCATTTTCTGCGTTATTCCCATTTCAAAATCCGTATGCATACACTTGCAGCCCCTAACAATAGCATGTTTGTGTGATTCCAGCTGACCAAACAACAGAAGTTATAAATAACTACAGATGACCGGACTCTGCCGTATTTTCATTTATGTCATTTTCCTTAGATCATCCATTGGAAAGGGGTCATACTTTCATGTTTCTCACACGCAGAGGCCCTGTAGGTTAGCACACAGGAGATGAACCTTGGCAGCCTGCACTGCTGGACTGCTTGAAGAAGAATTCTCACTGCAGCTGCCTGAACCAAGAACACACAGGGGCTGAGGGTGAGGTAGTTGTTCTCAGTGCCACCACCAGGCAGCAGGTGGCTGAAATGGCAGGACCAGTGGTTCTCAGATATAAAGCTTTTTAAAACAACTCCTGATTTGTGGGTTTTTCTTTCGTCAAGGCTCACTGGCATTTCAGAGGAATGAAACAGTCATTTCACAGTCAGTGCCTGAGGAATTCCAAAATAAGTGAGTGGAATATTGAGAAGTGGCATTAAGTAAACAGGATAAGCGACCATAAGGTGAAACCTCTTATTCTTAGATGGGAAACAGAGCCACAGCATGTCCATCCATGCTAACAGAGCATAATTAACCCATCCACATCAATGCACTGAACTAAAAAACACTTTTAATATTTTTAGATGTTTCTCTCAGTACAAGCTTAAATGGGGACAGGCTTGAATTTACTTTGGTAGTTAGGACATCAAAGGCTACCTCTCTGAGGCCCTTCTACCTACAATCCTTTCACATTATATGGAGGGCTCACAGTAGGTAAAGCACTCTCTGTAGCCCCGTCACCATGCAACAATACTATCCAAGACTATCCAAATAATTCAAACAAACATACTATAACAAAAAAACTCCCCACAATTTGCAAAATCCCTTGTTTCTATCTAGTAAATAGGGCAGTTCTCCACAAGGCTTCTAGTAGAGGTAAGAGACAGGCTCCCTTGCAAGAGCAAGAGGGAAGGCAAGGGGAACTGCTGTGTCCAAGGTCTCCTTTTAGGGTTGCACATCAAGATTCAGAGCAGCCAGATGGAGACAGCAGCATATTTTACAGTGTGCTGATGTATGAAATAGGCCTCACAACTAATCCTAGCAGATACATACCCAGACAGAGCATATCTAGAAAATAAAACCACAATATATTTTCCTTAAAATAGAGAGTATTAAGGAACTTGGTGATTAAGAATACACAATAAAACTCAGAGATGGCAGTAAACAGGACAGAAATTAGTCATCTAGGTTTCATTCCTTTATGTTAAAGCACCATAGGCATTTTTAATTGGTCCAGCCCAAATAACAGAGAAAAATGTATCCAAAGAAAAAGAAGGGGTCTTCTTTGGGGTCCTTAAATATTAACCTGCACTGAGGAGGCTGTGTCCATGCAACTGAATAGTGGTGCTGTTCTCTAGTACAAAAACTTTTCCTTCTTACAGAGGGTTATCTTTCCCATTTGATTTTCCTCTTTATCTGTGGGAAATTTAGGCATTTGCTGAAGATTTCAGAAAAGGGAAGTCGCCTGGTATTGGGAATTCTGATATCACTGCCATGGAATGCCACACACTTATTAGCCAAGTGTTTCCATCCCTCTGTATACATGACTCCTTCCTCAAGCCAATAATTTTCATAACCTTTTGCCCTTTCCATGGCATCATAGCTATTTAGTAATATTTACTTCTATTTTCCCATCTTGTAAAATGTATGACGCCGTTGCCTTGTTGGTTCGTGACTGATCCCCACATAGATGAACTGAAACTCAACGGGTAGTTCACAGAGTTTGTGTTCCCGAGCATGTTAGTCAATAACCCCTAATTTATCTACAGAAACAGACGCCCAAATGGTTAAGGAGGAGGTACCACAGCTTTTTTAATCTTCTGTCCGGTGCCATTAGTCTCAGGCACCAATCTCACAACTGAATTTCCTGGAAGAGCTTTTATCTTTTGGAAACCAGTGCCTTCTGGGCTAATACTGAGAATATGTACTTGGCACTATATCCAATATAGGGTTGCAATTAGCAGCCAGTATAGCACTTCTGTTTAGCAAATAACCAGTTTATTTCTAAGGACCTATTTGTAATATTACTATCTACTAAAACGAGGCATTATTGTAACTGCTACATGGTCTAGGCCAGATAAAGTTCCAATGTCATCCTTATATCCACTTACAAGAACCATGAACACTAGCTAAAGTGCCAGTTTGTCAACAAGTTACAGACTTTTTTTAGAGAAGACCAGGAAAGATCCAACTGCTGTACTTACTTCAGAAAGAAGACTGAAGTTGCTTTTAGCCTAATTCCCAATGTAGAATGGATTGTGAATTATTTTTCCCAACATATGTATTAAAATGGATGAGTTTCCTGAAGGGCATTCAATGAATCAACTTAGGTGGCTATACCTTCAGTAAGAGAAAACTCTGTTGCCTACTGACTGTTGAGGAATCATCTTGTGGAGAACAGTGAAAATTTAAGAATATAGTTACATGTCTTCGCATCCTGGAAAGTCTGTACTGAAAGACAAACTGATTTGAAGTATGCACACCTAATTTTTACTGAGTCTAGAACATGTCTGAAATGATATGTGCTTTAAAATGTTTATTTTGCCAGGGAACTCCAGGAATATAGACCTTCTACATGGAAAATCAAAACAGAAATGTCACAAACCTGCCAAATTCCACGTGGTGCCCTGTGGGTACCCCAGAAACTTTGTGCTTTGCATCCTGTCTCCTCAGCATGAAGTCATTTGCAATCTCTGCCTCTGAGAAAGGTCCTTTCCTCTTACTGCCTCTGGCAGACTCCTATAAGAATCTGAAACACAAAAGCATAGTGTGTGAATAGAGTAAACCAGAGTGGAACTATGATCTCTCTAGTGTACTGGATTTTCAAAAGTGTGAAAACTTTCTTAGAAATCTTGCAGACTAAAAAAAAAATTTACAGAATGAAGTGTAATACTGACCTTCAGTCCTTCTTTTGCCCTTGAGCAGAAAAAGAAAAGAAACAGTCGTTTATGGGGAGGAAGCTGTACAGAGCAGGACCTGCATTTTCCTCCAGGATGCTCACACTGGATGACGCACTGCCTATGGTATTGCTGCTAGAGACATTCCTGAGAAGCCTGGAAGAACACAGCAAGTGTCTGGTAAAATATGCAAGGATCTCTGCAAGATTTGGGCCAAGCACTGAACATTTTCTTCCTGCAACGTTGCTGCCCCTTTTTTTAGTTTGATTGATAAAAACTGTAGTCATTCTTCTCTGTATGGTCAAAGAATAGAATCACAAAATCATATAACCATTTCGATTTGAAATGACCTTTAAGATCATTGAGTCCAACCATTAACCCAGCACTGCCAAGTCCACCACTAAAAAGACCATTTAGGCTGCCCATCACATATGGGAAGCCTTGGGTAGGAAATCTGTCATACAGGTTTGTGCAGCACCTCTCCCCCTGCTCCAGATGTTGGAGGAGAAGCCGTACAAGACAGAGTTACAAACCTCAGAAGTATGCTTGGTCTTGTCTATCCCTCATCTGCCACCAGTACTAACACTGCAGATCTGTCCAGTGTGGAAATATGAGTTCAAAAGCCTTTCCACTCTCTCTGCTGACTTCAATACAGCTGCTAAGCTTATGCATGATATGTTTATGTTAAGGGTTTGGTGTAAACGGGGCTTGCTTTGCATAGCTGTCTGAAAATGTCCCATCCCCTCCTTTTCAAAAATGGGCAAAAGACCAAATATTTCTGTAAAGCTTTTAAAATCCTATAGTCTGCAGAAGACGTTAAATCTTCTAAAGCAAAATTGAAAATTTGCAGAGAGAGTGGGTATTTTTTCTGGGAGAATGTTAGATTGTTAAAAATGTTGAGTTTAAAACCTTTCAGATAATCCTAATCACCAAGCTACACTAAAAAGTAGAAAAGATAATTCTGCATGAATTCTGCACCTTCCAAATGGTTATAGGTTCCTTTAAAGATTTGTCTAACACAGGCAGCATAGTGTAAATTCTTAGTAAAAATGAGGATTAGTAACAGCATTACACATAGCAAAGGGTTTGTAATGTACCTCCTATTTATTTTGGTCTCAGACTCATCAGGAGAAGAGAAAGAGCTTGTAATTTCTTGATGAAGTGACTTAGTGAATGGCGGGCAAAGAAAGTAATTTAATTAGTGGCTTAAATAATTTATGTGACAGCCATGAACTTCTTTTATCTTCTGTTAGGCAATGTGTTCATTTTTTTTATGTCTAAAGCTTTAACACAGTGTGTCACAGTGCTAAACTCAGAATGTGTGGAAAGCCCAGGGTCTCTGTGACAGAGAATCAGACTGCAAATTAAATAATTCCTCTTTGCTGCTTGGAATCAGGACTGGTGGGCACAGCTTTTTCCAAGTTTGTTTCACCCTGAACTACATACTTAAGACATTTTCCAGTGGGCAATACAGTATCACAGCAATCTTGCACTGAACAGTACTGAGGAGCTCCAGAGACAAGGTGGGGAATGGTGAGGGCTGGGCTCAGCACAATGCTCACTTGCCTTTTTCTGGGCCAGTGAAAGGTCTGGGGAAGAGGGCCACACGCACAACTCATGAGACCTCATAAAAAGAAGCTAGATCTAGAAGCTAGGTCTTTTAGTAAGAAAATATCACAGGCTAATCCAAGGCCACAGGTGGCTGAAATCTCAGTTGGAATATCCCCATTAATGTCATTAGGAATATTCATCTCCAGCATCAGGTGAATCTGGCTCTCTTTAGCTCCAAAACTTGCAGACCCTTCTGCAGAAACAATTAATACCAATTTAACTAATTCTGGCCCATGGTTACTCTTACTCTGAAATACAGATTGCATGCAGGAGGTCTTGTTGAAAAGTCAAGGACAAGAAGCAATCCAGCAGTATTACCGCTGCATTTATCTTCTAGGCAGGATAAAATGAAGCATGAGACATCAGTGAACCAAGATTCGTTACCTCTCACAAAAGATTACACGGGAATTCAAATGTTCTGGTATAATTCACAGATTCCTGAGTTCACATGAACAGCAGCAAAAGAGGAAAATTGCTCCATATCCTGTAGAGAGGAAATGAAAGGTATCTGGAAGAGAAGAATGTGCTGTGTGGTGCGAAAATGCTGTTTTGATTCCTGATGCTAAACATCTGCCATATTTTTGTGTGGAATCACTTGACTTAGTGAGAGAATAGCATCTTCAGGATTGTGAAAAGTCTATTCCAGACTCGAGCTGTCTGAATTGGCAGCTGTGAGAACACCCACAGGAAGCATGAGACCCTGGAAGAAAAAGTGTAGGAGTACATCCTGTGGGGATAGATAAAAGTCAGAGCCGGGCTATGGGAACCTCTTCAGAACAAACATGCAAATACAGTTTCGCAAGTCAAAGCCCCAACTGTTTGTTTAGGGATTTTTCAGTTATTTGTTGCTTTTATTTGGCTTTCACAGAACAGAAACAGAGAAAGGATCTCAGGAAAAAAAAAAAAAAAAAAAAGATGAATCAAATCAAACCTTAGATGTTTTCTTTATCATTTAATGTGGGTTCATGTGTTTCGTGTGCAGTGCCACAGCTTGCTTCATTTGCCTTGTGATAGAAGATTGCCATAATATACCTATTTCTGATCCACTGAGTTTGATAGTTTGTCTGCACACACAGCCAGTAAGAACAATGCTAGGGAAGAGCTGCCTGTTATTCCTCACTGTTGTCCTTTCATGGACAAATGCCTCCTCTCATCCACGTGGAATCTTACAGCTTGTGAGGAAGTGTAACAATTGGAAATCATTTAATCCATTTCTTAATTATTAAGTGCTCCCAGTCACCGAAATCAAATAGCAATCAGTGTCATGGATAGAGACACCTTCCCAAGAATACTGACAGGTGACTGAGAGACCTCCTGTCATAAGAACACTTGGTCCCTTGTGCTCCCATCATTGTGGCAATATGCTCTTCTTTCTTCTATCTTTATTTGCCCTCCTGAACAAAGCTAGATGGATTTGGTTTTATCTTGTCTAGATGACATTTTCATTTAATATTTCTACAATATTTTTCACAGTCTTTCAGGCAATTTTCTGCTGTTTGTACAAACGATACCCTGCAAAATTGATGCCCACAGATCGATTACACATTGTGTCAATTAATATTTTCTTTTTTTTCTGAACATTCCTAATTCCTGTATGGCTGAGAAGGTTGAAAAGGAGGTTTAAATTGGCTTTCTGCATGCTATCTATTATTCCTTGTATGACACATGCTGTATATTCTCTTGTTCTTTTTACTTTCCTGCATAAATAATCTTAATCTTTTCAATATCTTCCTACAAGAAATATGTTCTATGTAGTTCTCTGCTATTTTCGCTACCTGCCTGGAGTTTGTTTCTACTTCTGCATCTGCCTTTTTTTTTTTTTTTTGGCATGGGGTTACTAAAACCAAAAGAAATAATGAAATGAGGACATGGCATATGAGATGCAACATGTAATACTCTCCGTTTCATTGTCTACTTACTTCTAATGTGCAGCCAAACAAGTTCCTTTTTCTGTCACACACCCTGAAGAGACATTGACTGCGCTGTTCATGATAACTCCTTAAGCCCTCTTGTTTCCCAGGAAATTACTAATGCATTCAGAACCCATTCATCTGAAAAAATAATTTAAGTGTATTTTCATGTCCTTCTGTTGTTAGTTTCCTTAAAAAAAAAAAAAGGCACAGTAGAAGTTTAAAGACGTAAACATTTTACAAGTTATCATGCAGTGTAGAGAATTGGTGACCATCTCTCAAAGTGCCTTTTGATTCCCCAAATGCTGATGGGAATTATTCTGGAGGCACAAATAGAGTGCAGATGTTGGAGAATACATCTTAGAATTCTGCTGAACGTATTACCCTACTGGGAGGCTGTTTCAAGTCTCCAGGGACATTCCTCTGAGAGCCCAGCTGATTGTCTCATATTGAAACAACATGTCCGAGATACATTCCAAGTAAAAGAAAATAGAACAGGGGTACTCTGACCAAATATAAATCATGGGGCTAAAGGGCAGTTTATCTTCCATCCTTCTACCATTTCTTTTCTCCCCCAATGAATATTCCCCCCAGGGAAACAGACCACTGGGTAAAGGACTGCCAAACATGATGACTCAGACATTAGGCACTGTCCCCAAGTGCTTCACAGATGGTGTCTGGATGGGAAACCCAGATCTTTCGGCACCATGAGCCTTGCTACTTTTTTTTCCTATTTTTTTTTTTTTAATTCACTGCAGCATTATTTCTGATCTCATGTCAAGCCCTTATAGCACTGTTGCCCCCCACAGTGAATCCTGATCCTGACCTTATCACAAGCAATGCCATTGGCACACAAAAAAGATAGGAGAGAAATCCTAGCAGACCTTGAGGAGTGGGAAAAACAAAGCTAAAATAAACACATTACTTAAAAGATTATTCTGTATCCAAATGAAAAAAAAATTAGCAAAAAAAGTCTGCTGCAAAATACAGGCATATTTTGAAGCACAGTACATTAGCACAATTGCATAATTGTAGGTACTATGAAAGAAAATGTTCTCTGCACAGATTTTGTTGGTCTCTTTCTTTTTGCAGAATCCTGTTTGTTTCAATAAAATCCC